>JARKHS020025432.1:0-84140 GCA_030143305.2 Amblyomma americanum
CTGCAAGGGGATGATGGTGAACTGTGCATCACCACGGACCCGAGCACCCACGCCTCGCCGTGCGTGGCATCGCCGTGTCCGGGGAAAAGGGGATCCTGGTGGTTGAGCCGATGCCGAGCGTTTGGACCCTTAAGGCCCCTTGGCAAAGGCAACACACCACTTTGGCCCCAGCTTCCTGCAGACGGCACCTCCGGCCTGACCCGACCGGGGGGAATCGGCAGTCGCCTTTTCCTATCCTCCTCTCCATCTTTCACTTTCCTATCTCTGTCTCACAACTCTCCTATATCCTACTCACTCCTTGGTTTTTCCTGTTTTCCTGGCGGCGAGGGTTAACCTTGTGTGACCAACTACCCTGAGTTGAGTCATATTATGTTATAGTTGAGGTGTACAGCTGGCGTGGGCAGGACTTGCTTTCAAGTTCCTGTCCCGTCCCCTTGTTGGACTCCGTGGTGGGTGGCTGGCACCATGACCGAATAACTAAATTTTCTTTATGGCTCCCCCCCTTTCAAAACCTGATCGCTCTCTGAAAAGAGGGCGGAACGAAGCAACAGACTTTTTCCCGAAAAAGAAAACAACCTTCCCAAAGTTCCATGTCATACATAGTACAGTAGAAGGTAGAAGGAAAACAGGCAAGAATACTATCACCCTTTCTTGTGTCAAAGTGCCTAACAGATGCACTGGGCCCCGGATATAAGCTATCGAAAATGGCCAGTGGCGACTTATTACTAGAAATCCGTGACCATACCCAAAACTCCAAGATCTCAGACATGCTCACTATTGGAGACATCCCAGTCTCCATAACAGCCCACAGATCCCTCAATACCGTCCGTGGTGTCATCTCAGAAAACGACTTCATTCATCTAACAGAAAAAGAAATGCTAGAAGGTCTCAGCGACCAAAATGTCACAGATGTCTATCGAATCAAAATCCGCAAAGACAACAAAGAAATAGATACTAAACACCTGGTACTCACATTCAGCACAAGCACATTACCTGAAACCATCGAAGTCGGATACCTTAAAGTTAATGTCAGGCACTACATTCCTAACCCACGCAGATGCTTCAACTGTCAGAGATTCGGGCACGGCTCTCAGAGTTGCCGCGGCCGCAAAACCTGTGCGAAATGCGCTTCTAAGGACCACAATTCAGAGGAATGTGACGCAGCACTGCGCTGCGCAAATTGCGAAGGAGACCACGCTGCGTACTCCAGGGTGTGTCCGTCCTGGAAAAAAGAGAAAGAAATTATCACCATAAAGACCAAAGAAAACATTTCATTTAAAGAAGCCAGGAGGCGTTTTGCACTAACCAACACATTCTCGTTCACAGCGAAACCAAACTTCGCTGATGTGGTGCGCAGGGGCGTAGCACCACACAGCACTCCGGCACCTGCAGAGGCCACTTCCACCGAGCCTATGGCAGGGCCATCCACGCCCCAGGCAGGGTCAGCGAAAGCTGCCCTGCCATTTTCACAGCAGGGAGCGGCGGTCCATGGGTCGGCATCCCGCAGGACTTCCCCCCGTCAGGGGAGGTCTGAAACTAACACAACCGCGGCTGCGCGGTCCTCCAGCACCTCTGGCGAGGTGATGGATACAACCCCCAGTCCGCCCGCTTTGCAGCGGCGGAACAGCTCTCTTGAGCGAAAAAAAGACAGACCCCTCATAACGGGCCCTGAGCATAAGTAAACGCCTTGGCGTTCTCACCCCAAAAATAAACATGGCTTTCTTAATTCAGTGGAATTGTAGAGGAATTATGCGGAACTACACCGACGTAACACATATTTTAGGGTCAATGCTACCCACAATTTTATGTCTTCAGGAGACCAATCTTGGTCCACAACATGTGCATATCCTTAAACATTATAACATTTTTAGACGCGATCGCGAGCAGGCAAATCGACTCTCGGGAGGCGTCGCGATTGTCCTTCAAAGCGGCGTCCCTGCTCAAGAAATCAAACTTTACACAAAACTTGAGGCAGTTGCAGTTAGCGTCGTTACCTACAAAACAATAACAATTTGCTCTTTATACCTCCCCCCACACATCACATTAACAATACAAGATTTAGAAGGCCTGATCAATGAATTGCCGGAGCCATATCTGGTAGTTGGCGATTTTAACGCTCACTCCCCGTTTTGGGGAAGCGAACGCTGTGACTCTAGGGGCAAAATAATCGAAGATTTCCTACTCTCGAATAATGTCTGTCTTTTAAACACAGGAAAGGCCACATATTGTTGCCCAAGCTCAGCAAAAATGAGCTTCCTTGATTTAGCTTTCACATCACCGTCTCTTTTTACCGATTTTAAATGGGATGTTTTAAATGATCCTCTGGGAAGTGATCACCTACCCACTGTCATCAGGCTCTCGTCTTCCACTCCAGTCATCCCCACAAGACCACGGCGCTGGAAATTTCACCTCGCCGACTGGTCACTTTTTACAGAAAGTGCCACTCTAGATAAAGAATTTTCTGAAGACCTCAGCATAGATGAAATTAATGAAAGATTTACTACTTGCATAATATCTGCTGCAACACTCGCTATACCACAAACAACAGGACTCGTACAGAAGAAACACAAAGTATGGTGGACAGAAGAATGTACATTTGCAAAAAAACAGCAAAATAAAGCATGGGGCACCCTGCGCCGGTACCCCACTGCAGAGAACTTACTCATTTTTAAAAGGGCCAAGGCGAGAGCGCGGTACGTGCGCAGGAATGCTGAGAAAACCTCCTGGCAGAAATATGTGTCCTCTATAAATAGTTCAATACCATCAAAGAAAATGTGGGACAAAGTTCGTAAATTCACTGGTGACCATACTTCCTTCACACTTCCGCTTTTGACAACACCCGGTACACAAACATCGTTGGAAGAACAGGCCAATTTATTGGGCGAGCACTTTGCTGAAGTCTCAAGGTCATCCCACTACACAAGCACATTCCAGAAACACAAAGCTATAGCTGAAAAACAAAAACTTCCATTCGGAACAGGCATGCAGGAAGACTACAACCAGCCCATTACACTCCAGGAATTAAATAGAGTATTATCTTCCGGTAAAAAGACAGCACCAGGCCCAGACAATGTGCATTACAATATGCTTGCCCATCTCTCTGATACAGCCGTACAGGCACTGTTAAAATTCTTCAATAAAATATGGATGACTGGCAGAATACCTGAGGAGTGGAAGAAAGCAGTAATAGTACCTTTTCTGAAACCCGGAAAATCACCAACAAGTCCTGACAATTACAGACCAATAGCCCTCACCAGCTGCATTGCTAAATCTTTTGAAAGTGTAATAAACATTAGACTCACCTTTGTACTCGAATCTCGGCAGCTATTAGATGTTCATCAATGTGGATTCAGAAAAGCATGCTCAACCACCGATCACCTTGTCCGCCTAGAGAACACCATACGGGAGGCGTTCATCCACAAGCAGCAGTGTATCGGGGTCTTCTTCGACATGGAGAAGGCATACGATACCACGTGGAAGTTCGGCATCCTCCGCGACCTAGCAGAGCTAGGTATCCGAGGCAGGATGCTGAACTGCTTAAACGACTTCCTGGCTAACCGCACATTTAGGGTCCGCCTAGGAACAACTCTCTCCATGACTTTCACCCAAGAGAATGGCGTACCCCAAGGTTGCATTCTAAGCACGACACTCTTCGTAGTAAAAATGAATTCGTTAGCCAAAGTAATACCCAAGTCCATAATGTATTCGGTTTATGTAGATGACCTACAGATAGCATGCACCTCCTCCAGCATATCGTCCTGCGAGAGACAAATACAAATCACACTAAATAAACTAGCTGCTTGGGCAGAGATAAATGGGTTCAAGTTCTCTCCTCAAAAAACAGTAGCTGTTCTGTTCTCATTGCGACGAGGCCTACAATTCAATCCCAACCTATACTTGAATCAAGCCACACTACCAATTAAACCAGAACATAAATTTTTAGGACTCACTTTTGACAAGAAACTCACATTTCTACCACACATTAACAACCTTAAAAAGAAAGCATCCCAAGCCCTCAATGTATTAAAGGTGCTCTCGCGAAAACGGTGGGGGTCCGATAGAACATGCCTATTACACATCTATCGCTCTCTGGTACGCTCCAAGCTGGACTATGGGTGCATAGTATACGGTTCAGCAAGAGCATCCTACTTGAAAAGACTGGACCCTGTTCATAATCTTGGTCTACGACTATCAACTGGAGCATATAGAACATCCCCGGTAAACAGCCTTTATATTGAAGCTAATGAGCCTGCACTAGAGGATAGAAGAGTCACACTGACATGCGCATACGTCCTAAAAACCCGTACTCTTCCTAAACATCTCTGCCATCCCATTGTTACCAAGTGCCCATCCAAAAGATTATTTAACAATAAACCACAATCCATCCGGCCACTAATAATGCGCTTTGAAGATAAATGTGAAGAGTTAGGAGTACTGGATGCCCTGCCGAATATTGCACAAAAATATGAAAATTTACCACCATGGTACAACCTGCCTTCAGTGTGCGACTTCACACTGACACACTTACATAAAAAGGAAATGCCACATCAGCTCATACTACAAGAATTCTTTGAACTACAAGAAAAATATGACACCTTCACTGAATTTTACACTGATGGGTCAAAAACAGAAAGTCATGTTGGATGTGCAGTAATTCAAGACAAAAATGAAAAAATGATACGACTGCCACAGTATGCATCGGTTTTTACTGCCGAGAGTTATGCAGTCTTTGTAGCCGTAGACCAAATAGTAAAAGAAAACATTAAAAATAGCGTCATTTACACCGATTCACTGAGTATGCTCAAAGCGCTGCACTGTAGAAACGCCGCTGAACCCATTATAGGAAACATCATACATAACATAATTAAAATAAAAAAACAAAATCATAACATTATATTCTGCTGGGTGCCCAGCCATGTTGGAATTGTAGGTAATGAGAGAGCAGATGCATGCGCAGCACAAGCTCGAATTGATCAAATAAAACAAGATAACATACCACACAGAGATTTTTTGAAATTAGTGCACAGTAAACTCAGAATTAAGTGGCAGGCTGCATGGGAAGAACAGGCAAACAACAAACTGCATTCTATAAAACCCGTTTTAGGAGAATGGAAATCATGTAGACATCAAGAACGTTTTACTGAAGTTATTTTATGTCGGCTACGCATTGGGCACACACACCTTACACACAACTTTTTACTGACAAAACAAGACAAACCTCTCTGCGAAATGTGCGGCGATGTACTCACTGTAAACCACATTTTAATTTCATGTAGAAAACTGGAACAACTGAGAAAAAAATATTTTACAACACTCTACAATGAATACATCCCATTGCACCCCAAGTTGCTTTTAGGTGATCAAGCACTGGTTGATCTTTCAAGTATTTTTAAGTTTCTTAATGAAGCCAATGTTTTAAACAAACTATAGGTATAAAAAGTGTAACATTTAACAAGAACCTAACCTTGTGTTTGGCGCATCATAGCCATAGTTGCTTTTGCGCCATTAAAATCAATATAACTAACTAACTCTTACATCATCTCCTGAATATCAGCATCTTCTGCATCCTTGGAGTAGCAAAGACTGGCGCTCACGCAGACTAGAGGTCTCTTTCACGCGTTTGCGTTGCCGGGTTCCCCTTCTAAAGTTCTACCTTCACGGATCTAGCCTGGCGGTTTCCCAATTGTGCCCTTTTTGTGCCGAACTTGAGACAATAGATCACTTCCTGCTGTTCTGCCGCCGCTTCTTTCATTTGATAAGCGTCTTTTGCAAATTCCATTTCATGAACTGGGCTTGCCTGTGTCTTCCGCGTTGTTCTTTCCATTGGCGCTTCTTTACTTGGACGAAGCGGCAGGAGTGTGCGCTCTGCTGTGCAAAATTTTCTTCAAGAAACGCAGCGACTCCCATTCTAATTTCTTTTTCCCGCTCTCAGTCAGTACGACATTGCAACATTACAGGCATTGTGTACTACTATGCACATTAAGCAATTGTCCCGTCTTCGATCTCCAAGTTAACTGGACCCCTTTCCTTCCTTCTTCCAATCTATCAGACTACATACTATTGCCACTGCTTTTCCCGTCAAAACTTTCCTGTATCCAGTAATTAACCGCCTGTGTCTTGGCCACTCCCCCGTAGTGGGCATGTGCCAGCAACGTCTGAGGCCTTCCTTCCTTCCTTCCTTGCTTCCTTCCTTCCTTCCTTCCTTCCTTCCTTCCTTCCTTCCTTCCTTCCTTCCTTCCTTCCCTCCTTCCTTCCTTCCTTCCTTCCTTCCTTCCTTCCTTCCTTCCTTCCTTCCTTCCTTCCTTCCTTCTTCGTTTTGTTACCTTCGTAAAGGGAAAATTGTTTTGGTACAGAGCGAGAAAATTGCGTTAAAGAGTGTGGTATGCGTTATTAAGACACATTATTGAACAAATGTCATCCCATGTCTTATTTTCTACTGCTCTGCGGAAGGTGTGCAGTCTATGCTCAGTGATTATTTGGCGGTAATAAGGCTAATCAGACAGCCTCTTTGTACGATGTTTTTCTTCACGCATATAAATTCCCATGTGGTCACTAATTTCGCAGCAGGTTACACCACACTTAATGTTATACCAAAATTAGTAATAAAAAGATCAAGCAATGTTGCCGCGTTGGAAGTTATGCGAGTGGGTTGTCTTATTATGATTGAGAGCCCATTTGAGGAAAGAAGAACACAAGATATAATTGTTAAAATCGCCACCCCATACAATTTTATACTTCTTATCATCAATGAAATAAAAGAGGGAGTCCAGACATTCTAGAAAAATATTCTCATCCCCACTGGGAGGGCGGTAAAAAACTGAGAAAACATTACAGTTGCTGAGAACTGTAAGAACATCGCAATAATCAGTTATGATGCTTAGCTCTGGGACCAGTTCACACTTCATGGATTGATTCACCACCAGGGACACTAAACCGCCTTTCCTTCCATTTTGACGAATTAGGCAAAACGTTTCGTATGAGGGAAGCGTGAACACATGGTCATTTACATACCACGTCTGGGATATCATGAGTGCATCAAAGTCGAAACCAAAATTTGCCAGTAGCATGGAAAAGTCATCAGATTTGTTGCAAAGAGACCGGGCATTAATATGAAAGCACTTCAGGGGAGCGTCGAAAAGATAGTCAATTCCAAGGTGGTTATTAAATCTGTGGGAAGGACTGGGACAGGCATTTTGGTGTTTGTCGAAGTTTTCTACAGTTTCCACAAATTTTACCCCATGAGGAGTCTACAGCTGCGGAGAAGTCTACGGTTGCAGGCGTCATGAGATCCAATTCACGAATTGACGTTATGCGTAGAACCGTTGACGTTGCGCTTTGCCTTGCAAGAATTTCGCCATTGCTCGTCCATACTCGTCCATTGCTCGTCCATTGTGGTCCACATTATACTAAGCTGCAGGATGGTGAGTGATGATTTAATACTTTATGAACTACATGTGTGAAGGCCAGTCTCAACTAGGAATGCAAAACAGCGTACTTTCTGCAGCAACTGGGACAAGACTTGTGCATGTACGTTCAATCAACTGTCTTTCATGCCTGAAATGCAGTAGGTTCATTTTATATAATACAGCAAAACTAATCATAACTGCAAAAGGCAAGGTGGCCTCTTTTATAGAGTTAAGGCGAGCTGAGTCACCTGCCTGCCGTTCAAGTCATGCTTCTTAATTTTAAAATATATTTTGCGGCTTCATTGGGCACATGGTCTGTAAACCATCTCTCTCCCCATGTAGCACTTGCATGACAAATGGGCAATGCCATCAGTACAGCACCTTGTTAAAGGGAACTGGTGCGAAGCGATACCTTCCTTGCAAGTCTCAAGTCCTTGGCTCTATTTCTTGCCATGTGTGTATGAAACAAATACACTTTCATCTTTCGTGGTTCAAGTAACAATGGCTAGGGTGCAGGTAGGTTTGCTTCTCAGGATTTTAGTAAGGAATGAATGAAAAGTGTGATGTGCATTTTGCATCAGGAGCATCTACACAGGCTACAGACGTATACGCAATACTTGCAGTAAAGGGGCCATTTCGGTACCTGAGCCACTCTGGAGAATGCTGCGTGCCAGCGACTATTTGTATTTTACCAGTGTTTGTGTGCTATATATTGGAGCAACTCTAGGGAATGTTGCGTGTCAAAGAGTCTATTAGTGTTTTACCATTTTTTGTGTGCTATATATTTCACATGCATGGTTCAGGATGTCTTCCAGCCTTCTGCATGAGCTCCTTAGCTTGGCGCCTAGGCACCTCTAGCGAAGTAGTTGAGCTTTGCTGACAGGCCTTTTCAGCTGCACTGCTGAAAAAAAAAACCATCAGAACAGTGAAAATTGTTAGCTGCAAACGAAGAAGCACTCGAGTTTACAGAAATTGCATAAAAATAAAATTATGGGTGAAGGCAGCCTCGGCAAAGCACCAGAGCGTGTGACCTGAGTGTTTTCATGGTAAATAGGAAATCTACGTGCATACAATTCTGACAGCTGCAAAAAGGATTTAGCGAACGAAATTGGTGGAAAAATTATTTGATTTCATCATCACAATATATGTTTCAGAAAAGCAAAAACAAGACTATGCCCCCGCTGGCCCATTATGAAGACAATCAACTTCTGCTTCTCTAAGCTTTTCTCGGCATGTATTTCGACGTATCTTGTTCGAGTAGCATGTAGACGCCTGTTTACTGGCGGAGTTCTGAGAAGAATGCCTGCGTAAGCGACAGCTCCCGAGGTCCTCGCTCGCGGACGAGTTTATGGTGTGCCATAGCCGTAATAGATACACAAACGAAAAACAAAGGCTATGCAGCACGCGGACGTTTGGCAGGTATCGCCTATCACGCATCAAGTATCACTCCCACGTACATGATCTATGCTTTGACTTCCACCTCCTCCGCTTTCTCAACGTTCTCTGAACGGTTACCATTTCGGATTTAGCGCTAGCACAGGCAAACTCACACCACCGAGAAAGGCAACCCACACGATTTAAAAAAAAAATTCTTGGACCACTTAGGCGAAAATGCGCTGTGAACACTCTATCCGTGCACAAGACCGAATCTCTTCGAAAGCATATTTATCTTGGTGCGGTCCTGCCGCACACTGACGACCCGACTTATTTTGCTGTCCCTTCTCGACACAGATAGCAGCATATTTTAAACTGAAAACACAACATGCCGAAACACAACTGAAACACAACATACCGTCGACTCGACGTGTCCAGTGCTGACTCCTACCAAGACGTTAGCGGCCACAAACGCGGCTGAAAAAAAGGGCGACTACCGGAGCCGACCTCCGAAGAGCGCGGCGTTGCCTTCCCGCTAAATATTGGCAAAGACGCCAAAGTCCTTACCTGTAGTAGTGGATAAACATGGCGCCAACACGTTTCCGTCTTCACAGACACCGGCGACACAGGAACCCTTCGCCTTCTCCACGGCAGATTCCGCAATGACGATCGTCTGTTAGCGCGATTTCGCGTGTATCGACAGCCACGCCGTCGCCCCAAATTCCGTCTGATAGTCTATGGTGACCTTAGAGAATGTCGGAATTAAGTGCTTAGCGTCAAAGACGTGATTAGCTTCCCACAAAACAGCGACAACTTCGGCACAAGTATGCAACGCCGATACATTCATAAGCGACGAGCTATGCGTGGACCTCCACTCATGCCATGTTGGAAAACTTTGCAGCACCCCTTGAAGTTGAATTTACTCGCGGATTCTAGGCGTCTAGTGTCGCTGGTAGGAAAACTTTTGTTTGAGATATTCGTGGTACGGCTTGGTATGTCAGGTAGAAAGAGCAAATGAACACCTTTTATAAGCCGACGTGCTTCATGGGTCGAATATTTTGTAGTTGGAGGTAAAGCATTCTAAGCCTTTTCGGCTAGAATTTGAAATTGTGACTAAATCTGCGAATATAATCACGACGGCTGTCAAGCTCCTCCGAAGCGCAGAGATCTGGGTGGGAGCGTCTGATGACCTCACTTGAGGCCCCTGAGCATATCAAACATAGAACCCTTGCACTGAATCACAAAGACGAACACCAATGATGGCATTACCCGCCGAGCAATGCTTGGCGGAAACGATGAGGACCAGCTGTGCACGAAGGCTGAGGAAATTTCAGTCTCACCGCCCGTGTCCTCATCACTGAGCACCTGCGCACTTTCCGATACCGTGAGAAGCGTAGGAATTAATCGTAGGTTAAGTTACTATTTTGACTGCTAGTATCAAAAAACTTGGCATGTTTTGCGTACATCATGTATAGCCTTGCATCCTTCCCATACAAAAACTTCTTTATGCCGTCTACAGACTGTCCATAGACTTCTGTCTACAAAGTCTATAGACTCTCTATAGACAAACTCAAAAAAGTCTATAGGCAATACAAATCCTATAGAGAGTCTATAGAAAATCTACAGATTTATGGCCATACACTTTCAGTAAACTTTTGTCTATAGCTTGTCTATAGACTATGAATAGACATCAAGAAATATCTATACGAAGGCAATTGAGTCTATAAGAAATGTATAGATTGTCTATAGACCATTCTTGTAAGGGTTGAATGTCATAGAATTTTCAAAAAGTGGTTCCGCAGGCCTTTAACGTCCCAAACCTGCACATGAAAGAGTCAGAGACACCGCATTCAAGAGTAGAGGAATATTTACGACGAGCCGAGGACCTCTAGCGTGCAGATACATCTTAGAGCTCTCGGATGTGGTCATATTTCGGCTCCATCAAGAAGAAGCTGCGATTTGCACCCTTGCCCAGGTGCTTAGCAGCAAAATACCATAGGCATTAAGCCAAAGCGGTGAATGCGTCTGATACTTGTACAGGGTTGCTACTGTGCGATTAAACAAAAATAAAAATCTAATATTATTCGATAATATAACAGAACGACCAATGAGTGCCGGTAGCCCCAGCGTGAGTCTCGACTCTAGGCGAACAGGGGTGGCAACGCAGCGCGGCAGCACCGAGTGGTTCTTATCTTCGTCATTAAAGTAGCCCCAGTGGAAAGCACACTTCCAAGAATTTGGAAGAACAGCTTCTAGTTGCATGGCTGGTACCACGTGGCGCATGGCTTTGAGAATTGAAGAATAGCGCGTTGACGTCATTATTGACGTAAGAAGAAAGAGTGTGACCGAGTTGCTGCAATTGAAGCTCTACACGTCGAAAGCTGAGCGCCACTAGTTTGGAGCTGTAGCAGCCATCCTGGTGACGTGTGGTGAATAGCCGAACAGAAAGTTGTAGTAGATTTCAGACGATTGACGTGGAAAATCTCGCGATCAAAGCAGCGGAGGTACGAGGAACGTGTGAGCTCGCTCGACAGGGTTCAAGGTTTTTGGAAAACCTGGTGCTCACATAGACCCAAGACGAAACAAAGGAGTCTTCCGGAAAGGCTGCAACAGTCTGGTCATTGTCGTGCTGGTCATTGCTGTTGCGTTGGGTCTCAGACGTAAAGCTGAGGGCTGGTTCACAGCACTCCTGAGTCGTCTGCGTGATTTCTGATTGAGAGTTTGATAAAGACGAATCAGAGTGCTACGTTAATTAAACTTGAGGGCACACTTAAGCTCTGTCTTGAGGGTGTAAAGTGATAGAATGAACGAGCCCCTTCCTCGGCCTGGGGTCCTCTTTGCCTATCAGTTCGCAGACACGGACTGCTGTTCTTTCTTTCGCCATAGCCTAAAGCTTAAACTATCATCAAGAGTACAGTGCGATAGCATTAGAGTTCCCAACAACTGAAGACCTCTTTCTCTGTCACCTAAGTTCCGCCTACATCAGACTATATGAGGAATTCCGAAATTTCTCGAGCTGCGAATAGACGGCGATGAAGTGGTGTAAAATAGAAAACGCCACTTCGCCTTCCGCTGCCACTGGTAGGGCGGCTGCCTGTGCATATCATACCGAGCGATTACCAGCGACGATGATCCCGTTCGTCTCTGTCTCTTGTGTTTTTTTGTCGCGCTACAAGCATCCCCTCGAGCCACTAATTCCCAGTGGCACAGCACAGCAGTGTGTTATAAAGTTCGATGCTGACGCAGTGTGAAGGACGAGTGGAGCACGACAAAGGCTGAAGCTCCCCGGCAGAGGCAGCGGGGGGAGATGGTACCTTCCGTTGTTGAGGGATGGTTAATGAGCGTGGGTGGGAGTATAAAAAGTTATGCGCTCCTCGTCAGTACAGCGATGTTCCATTCGGGAATGTTCCTTTTTCATGAATTTTTAGTGGCGAAATCAGGATAAATGGGATCTCGATAAGCATTCAGGGCATTTTAGCAGCCGGAATGCGGTCTTTTGTTTTCGAAATTGCTCAATATTTAAAAATTTGCGGACAAATTGGCCACAAATATAATTTTTTCTATCCTTAAGCAAATATTTAATTACAGCATCCACCGTCCCCGTTTCTGGAGCAAATCTGGCGAAGCACATCATTCGTGGGGTTTATGTTTTATGGGTTTAATGTCCAATATCAACCCAATCTATGAAGGACGCCGTATTGGAGGGCTCCAGGAATTTCGACCACTTGAGGTTCTTCAACGTGGAATGACATCAGACTGTACACGGGCCTCCAGCATTTTCCCTCTATCTAAATTCGAGCCCCGCGGACGGGATCGGACCCGTGTCTTTGGGGTTAGCAGCCGAGTGTCATAATAACTAAGCCACTGCGGCAGCTGAAGCGTATCTTTGGTTTTCAGGACGTCAGCATGAGTGTTTTCCGGGTCAGCGTGATGACGGGCATAAATTTCGGAGAACATTAAGTAGTCATGAAATCTCAAATCCCTTCGCTGCTCACAGGGCAGATGCGTGAAGGTGACAATGGTAATTTGGGTGTCGGATGTAGTGTGAGCTGAACCCTTTTCGTTACCCTCCACGTTTTCGAAACTCTAAAAAACTGATATTGGTGTTACTTCCGGCGGGCTTCACGCCTGTCTTTACTCAGAAATCTAAGAGTAATAGTTAAGAAGTTAAGTATTCAATATTACTTAACCAACCTGCTAGTGAGCAGGTCTTAGCTGTTCTGATGTACTGCACCGCTGGCAAATCTATGTCGAAAAAATTGCCCTTCTAACTCAGAAAAGCCTGTATTTAAACATTGTAAAAATTCCTAGGTGAAACACCTTCTATAAGAGGATTTCTAGGTAAATCCTTTTTCTTTCAGCTCGGCGACTTCAATATTTTTCTTTTTAGATAATTTCCTCGGCTGCTTATAATTCCAGCACTCGGAATAAAACCTATTTATTTTCGGGTATTAAACATGCGGCGGGAAATGTCGCACGGTAAACAGCAGTATGTAAGGGTGTGCCCTGCTTTAAAAGCTTAGCGCTTTTTTAGTGCGATCTCGAAGCTGTGACATCATACCGCCTGGCGTTTTAGAAAATCACAAAGGGCACACAGCAGACGGGGCAGGCGGTTAGGGCTCAGTTAACGTTTATTTCTTATTAGCGGCGCATTTACCGAGAACTAGAAATGCTAGAGCCGCATTCATAAAGTCAGACACGAGCGGTATATATGCCCTGTGGGAGATACCAGAGCTCTTTCGCTGACAGAGCTTCCCATAATGCCCTGATACTATTAGTTCTCTTCTCTGGTAAGAATTGGTCTGCACATATTTGATAATTGCAGTTAAATTGTGGCTTCTCCTAATTTTTATGACTGCAGTATATATGTCTTAGAAACGGGTAAATGTATATTAAAGCTCTACAAGCTGCTGCTTTCTGATCTGTTAGCACCAGACAACAGCAATGCAAGATCGCTCAAGAGAAAATGCCTCTCCCACTGCATGACGCTTTTGTCAGCGCACAGTACTTCGACATGGCAACAGCCTTGCAAAGTGAAGAAGTGTCAATACCGTTTTACTTTCTGTAGTAGAGAGATGCTTATAGTCGGACGCCCCGAGAACATCTTCTGTAAAGCAAAAATTTCAAACGAGGCCTGTTAAACACCCATTTTGATCATATTTGCTTTAATAACAGCTTCACTACTGTAAGAAATGGTCTTGGGAGCCGTTGAAGTGTGTCATCTCGGCGAGTTTAATACTTTGCTCTGATTTTTTTGTAGCGATAGCTACACTTCCGCCAGCCAGATCGTGAAGTCAGCGTGGCTGCGCGCTGAGCTGTGGCATCACCACACCGCCAGCTGTGCGCATGCGCGGAGTGATGTGATAGCCCGAAGCTGGTGACACGCGGCGCGCCTACATAAGCTAGCATTTCGAGCCATCAGTAAGGCGGCGCTGTGGCCACCGTAGCAGCTGCCGGCGGCGCGGCGCGCCGGCGAAACCGAAGGGGAGAGGAGCGGAGAAGTGAATCCACGTCCAGGGACGAAGATGAAGGAACGCCCGGCGAAACGCAGCGGCGAAAGACTGACTTTGCAATACGACTGAGCGAGTTCCGCTCGGCCAGCTGTAGTTATCGCGTCACTCCAAGCTTAACCAGAGCTAAACCACAGCCATTTTTCATGGCTCACTAGGTTTAGAATAGTCGGTTTATCACCAATTAATTATCGCCAATAAAAATGGCAGAACACAATGTCCTACATTAAATATATGACAATATCAAATCGAGTATTTTTTTGTAAGAGCTTCGCACGTTGTAAGTGGGATCTTAAAGCCTCGGGCTTGTGATGACTTCCGCAATAAAAAAACACAAAGGGATAAGCAGAGCACATCAAGACGGGAAAGCGGATTGACTTCAATGCTTGTTTATTTGAGAGAAATGGACAATATATAAGCGAGAAAGCAATAATCCGGTGGTTATGACCCGAGCAAAATCGTCCCTTGCATGTCCGCAGCTGGCATTGTTCTTGCCTCAGAAACGGTGGCTCATACCTACGGTGGGGCATTGGTCAGCCTTTTGTGCAGACCCAAAAAGGAAAAAAAAAACTCACGCAGGTTTATTTGAGCGGCTCAGAAATATAAATTGAATAATCTATGAAAAAAATATCTCGAATTTTGAGATCTTGACGAAATCGGAATGAAAATCAAGGAAACAAACCGGTGTGTGTTAAATAAGTAAATTTTACAGCAATAATAAGAAATAAATTAATTTTCTGGGAAAAGTAAAGGCATCGAGAAGTTAACACAAAAGTCTCGAGGTTTCAAAATTATACCTGTGAAGAAGCTCACACATCAACTTAAAGGCATGTCATTTGACGGTTACACCGAAGGAAAGTGTTGTAGGCAGTAGCCTAGCCGCTACATGTGGCTAGGCCGAGAACGCGCCTGGCACTTAACCCTGGGCAATAGACCGGTCGCTGGTCCTGCTTTCCTCAACTCAACAGAGAGGAGGACGCCAAGAGTAAACGGCAGCCCTAACTGAGCGAGAGGAATTTGCAAAACTTAATTCTGTACCGTGCAAACCGCTGGCAGTAGAGCATGAAATGATCTATCGTTTCAACGTCCCCGCATAGCGCACATACATTCGACGGCGTGAACCCAGAATAGCATAAATATGTATTAAGGCGAGGAATCCTGCACCGCAACAGCGTCATGGAAACCTGACATTGCCTTGATGCGCAAGAACGTATATTTCATGAGAATTTCAAATTTGCGAAAACAGGTTGTAGCAAGGATGGGCTCATAGCTCGGGCTCTGGTGCTGTTTGAAACGTTCATAATATGTTGTAGTCAGCAGGGTAAGTTTTGGAATGAAATGGGCAACAGGCACATTAAAGGTTGATTTAACTAAGAAATCAACCATCCAATTTGAAGAAATGTCACAGTGCTCTGGAACCCTTTGAAAACGCACTTCTTGCACATTAAAGGTTACAAAGTACATTAGAGATCGGTACAAGAAACTAGTCCTCGAGCTTTCAAGCGATGTCAAGCCTGAGAGACAGTCAGAGAGAATGATTACTTGAGAATTATTGCGGGGAACTCTTTGAAGGGCCAAGCGAATAGCAAGAACTTCAGCAGCGAAAATTGGTCTATAATCAGGGACCCGGATAGAATAGCACCAATGTAGTGTGTGGAAATAAAAACTAACGGCTGCTTTTTCGCCGTGTTGAGATGCATCTCTGAAAACAGCTATGTGGCTCGGATACTGGAACAGGTATTCTTCCAGGAGACCATTTGGCACATTGGCAGACATGTTCTTTGCTTGTAGCGGGAGCGAACGGTCGAAGAAAACAGCTGGTGCAGCCTGCACATTCCTAACGCATTGCACGGACCTAAGCAAGACTGCAGTTCCAGAAAAAAGGTACTATGTAATCACAAATTAAGGCAGTGTTTAGCGCGGCCAATGTTTATCTAGAAACAAACCTGGGTTTCTCAAAAAATTGGACGAGCCGCTCCAGGCAAAAGCTCAAGTTCCCGTAAAGAGGTGCGCACAGTGAGGAGCCGGAAGCAAGAGTTCAAGCTCAGTACGCGGGCTTACAGGGAGGACAAAATTTGCCACTGATTTTGGCAAACGCAGGCAAAGTCGTAGACCGCGCCTCTCCAAAAGCGCCAGAGGTTTAATTTTGTGTCTAGGACAGCCGGAGAACCGAACAAAGCTAAACTCCAAAATTGGTCTTCTGTAAGTCTTATAGAGAAATAAGAGAGTGTATCTCCGCATACCGAATTTCTTGTTGCTGATTCGCGTAAGGCGACCGAGAGAGTGAGAGAGCGCTCCGACCCGTGCCACTGTCTTCTCATCGTTCTCTTCTACGTAGCACTAATCTGGTAGTTCAGACCAGAGCAAAATCGCCTCTAGCGTATCCGCTGCTGGCCTACCGCGAGCGCTATTTCCCGCGGCATTACTCTTTTGTCGCCGTCTTATCCCCCGCACACATCCTTTGGTTCTGACACCAGAAAAATCGCCTCTTGCGTATGCGCAAGAGAGATAAAAAAGGAGGGGCGTAGACTTGGTTTAACTGTAGGTATGACTTAGTACCAGCATAGGGCGCAGAGTACGCGACCGCCAATAACTGATGTTATTGGCGACCGCCAATAACTGATGGCGCACTTTCGGACTGCATTCGAATGTAAACATTCTGTCATATTTTTTAGAATCTAAAGAACTGGTTGTGTTATCATTGGGTCACACACGCGCAGTATCCAGCCAGTGTGTAGATACGAGTATGCCTCACGTGATGGAGCTGCAGATAATTGCGCTCACACACTCCTCCCCTATGCACAGTGCTTCGGACCTTTTCCTCTCTGATTGCACTTTCATTTCGGCTTTTATTTGTTTTAATCACTGGTGTATCCTATGCCTTACAGATGTTCATAAAGTGCAACAAAAATTGCATTTAAACTTTGGACAGAAGAGGAGATGGCAGAACAGAAAAAAAGGTTAAAATCAAAAGAAACATTTTGTCATCGCGTGTTTGTTAGGCGCTAAGAAGGCAGCGGGCTTCACGCATAAAAATTGCGCTCCCACTGGCAACCATTTGTTGAGGGATGATGTTGCAATAATGAAGGAGAGCGAGGCATTCGAATGGAGCCGCTCTTGTGTACCAGCTTCTGCTTTCAGACCTTTTTGCGATAGACAATCGGAATGCAAGATCGCTTTGTCTCTAGCGCTAAATACCGCTTCTGTCGGCGCGAGCAGCTTTGAAAAGGCAATGGCCTTACCATATAAGAAAGCGTGAGTGCCCTTTTGCATTTGGCATCGGGAAGGTCATACGGTCGGACGCACAAGTGCAATTTTTGTACATGTTTGAGATGAGGCGCGCTGAACACATAATTAGGCGATCTTGGTTTTTATTAAGCGCATCGCTAATACATCAAATGGTCTTGGGAGCCCCTTTCTGTGTGAAATCTCGGCAACTCCTCTACTTCCCTCTGAATTTTGACTGCCTTGCTTTACAGTAGCCGGTCTATCATCATTTCATTCTCGGCTACAAAAACTGCAAAAAAGGCAAAGTCGTGTGTTTTTAACCCACGACACACATCGCAGTTTCAGTTGATCTGACCCTGTTGTAAGAGCCTTATACGCTTTCTGTGGAATCTTGAAGACTTGTACATGTGATCACTTCCCCATTAGAAAAGCACTAAGGGCAAAGTACAGCACATGCGGTCGTGACTGTGGATTGCCTTCAGTTGTCGTTTATTTGCAAAAAAAAGAACAACAGAGAATATATTACAATATAAAACACTATCATTTTCATTACGTCCCAGACGCGCAGTATCCACCCGCCGTGAATGATACGAGGGCGCCTCAGCTTACTGAGCTACAGGTAATGCGATCAAACACTTGGTTCTCTCCTGCGTTATACAGAGTGCTTCGAAGATTTTCCTCTCTTTGAATTTTCATTATGGCTTTCGTTTAGTTTGATCACAGCTGCAAACATTACTTTATTGATGTCTAAAAACGGTAACAAACTTGCGTTTCTGCTATGGAAAGAATCGCAAGTGGCAGAATGAAAAAACGGCTATGGTTTATCTCTCGTTAAACCTGGAGTGACGCGATAGCTACACCTGGCCGAGTGGAACTTGCTTAGTCGAATGGCAAAGTCAGTCTTTCGCCCCTCCGTTTCGCTGGGCGTTTATTCTCCATCTTCGTCCGTGGACGTGGATTCACTCTCTCCCTCTCTCCTCCTCTCCACTCCCCCCTCACTCGGTTTCGCTGGCGCACCGCGCCACCGGCAGCTACTCCGCACCACATGGCCAGCCACGGCGCCGCTACGCTGAAGGCTCGAAATGCTAGTGTAATGAAGCTATCGCTATAAAACCAATGGAAATGATCAAGAGAATAATTCTTTTTCGCAGCGTGTGCATTAGGCACTGAACTGGCAGCGGTGTTCGCACACGAAAACTGTTCCCGCAGAAACAAGCGGTGAGCGATGAAGTTGGAACAATGAAGGAGAGCGAAGTGTTCCTGTGAAGCCGGAGTCGTTTAACATCTGCTGCTTTCGCAACCGTTTGTTCTTAACGACCGCCATGCAAGGTCACTCAAAGTAAAATGTCTTTCCCTCTTTATAACGCTTCTATCAGCGCGTGATGTTTCATGGCAATGGCCGCTGAAGCAATGACGCGTGAATTCTGTTATAAATTTTATAACCGGGGACGTTATGACCGGAGTCACAGGGACGATTTCTTTACATCAAAGACTACATGTGAGATGTGTTGAAGGAATATTTAAAAGACCCCAGTTTCAATTCGCGGGATCTGTACTATAACAAATGGTCTTGGAAGCCTCTGTTTGCTTCAGCTCGGCGACTTCAGTACTTAACTCAGCATCTTTTTCTTTGCTGTCTAGGTAACTCGCAGTCGCATAATCACCAGTTCGTGCTCGACTATAAAAATTGCAAAAGGACGACATTTCATGGTTCTCAGGTAGCAATATGAAACTGATTAGCCCAGCTCTATGACTCTCGCTTCTTTTTTCAGAGCGATCTCCAAGTCATGAGTTCGTAACGCCGTTTGCTTTATTAAATCAAAAACGTCTGAGAGAACGCATCTGTACTGTGCAGCAGAAAGTGAGTTGTTTGAAAACAGCCACGAATAATACACTGTAACTGCATTAGTAAGAATGAAACAGCCAGGTGAAATTTATTGACTGCAATTTTTAAGCTTACATTGTGAAGGCAAATGTAAAGAGCAGAATATGACAGCTTGCACAAAATAAGATTACATAGAACTCAAAAATAAAAGTGATAAAGTAAAGTCTTAATGAACGGAAATAGAAAGCCGCAGTTCCGTACAGCTGCAAACAAGGGGAGCATTGCCTAGTTCGCATCATGCTGCACCCTCATTCTAGCACATCTTAGGAAGAGGTCGGGTAGCTTCTCTCGTTTCAGCTCCCCAGATGACATTCACGTGCCGTCTGACCCGCTCTGCATTGAGTTGAGTTGAGTTCAGGCGTTGAATGCTACAGGTGGGGTTAGCCTTGGTTTATCTGCTGGCAATTGCTCCACCGTAGCGTCCCTTCTATATTAATAATGTCCAAAAGCCTATCGCAACGACCCCGCTATGTGCACAGCCTCTTATAATAGCACACATTCTCTCCCGCAGTCACCGTCTATGCACACAATCAATCAACACAGTCAACATCACAGTCCACTCCAGAAGTCACCATCTATGCACATATTCAGTCACAGTAGAACATAGGCCATTGTTGTGCCACAATCCATATACACATTAACTCACAGTATAACGTAGTCCACTCAGGAAGACACCATCTACCCACACATTCAATCACAGTAGGCCATAGTCCGTTTCTGCTGTCACCATTTAGAAACAAGACCCGTGTCCTGCAGAAATTTTAAAAGAAGGCGTGCAGCCTCCATTCTGCATGTCTGGTTTCCACTCGGGTAGAAAATGTCCTGAACTGTACTGTGACGGGTTTCTGTCTTCTTGAAGGAAGCGAACATCACCTGCCTTTCCGCGTTGTACTTTGGGCAGTACATAATATAATGTTCGATATCCCCGCACACACCCCATAAAGAGCAGAGCGGAGACGATGCTATGCACGTCTCATGCATCCAGGCAGGAGTGCGAGCAGAGGCCGTGCGAATTCGATGTAGAAGGGTCGCCTGAGATGATCTCAGTCCCTTGGTCACACATGGCTTGTGGGACGCACTCCACAGGGTACTGAAGTGATCGAGCACCTTTTTCCTGCAGACTTTTTCCATCTTGGGATAGTTTCTTTAATGGAATCCTTGAGAGAGCTTTAAGGTCGAGATTGTCTGCCACCTCATTACCTTTGACTCCTATGTGAGAGGGCACCCATTGGAAATAGAGTAAAGCCTCTGCTGTGCAGATTCTGAACCAAGCGCAGAGAGCTTATAGACAAAGCTTCATTAGGAAATACGCGCTCTAACCTCTCAAGGGCAGATTTTGAATCAGGATGACAACCGGTTGAGCCGGACAAGACTCTAACATCCGTAAAGCCGCCTCAATAGCAACACTTTCCGCCGTTGCGGAGGATACGACAGCAGTAAAGCGTACGGACCCCAAAGAAGGAACGTAAAAAGCCGCTGCGCTTGCTTGTTTGATCCTGTCCACAGAACCATCCGTTTAAATCTGAAGATGGCGGGCATACTCTGTTTCCAAGTGTTCAAGTACAAGCGAACGCGTTGCTGCCAAAGGAGAGCTGCGCTTTGCGCTCACATGGGGAATTGTGACCTTACAGTCGAGGGTCGGAAAAGACCCGGGGGGGTTCAACCGTTTCCTTTGCCTTCGGACATTAATGCCTAAAGAACTAAGAGTATTGAGTGCCAAGTAAGCCTTCGACTCATATCTCTTGCAGAGCCGCTGGAGAAGGGATCGCCCAGCTACCGTCTCTCCTAGGCGGTCAAGATGCATTAGTAGCCTCTGAGAAGCGATAAGGCTAAGAGCTTTCGATAGCGACTCATGAAATACTGCCTTAATCGCAGCCACCTGGGGAACTCCAATGGCTCTTCTTAGGCCCTTTCTGTGCACAACTTCGAGACGTTCAAGTTGTGATGCCGAGCGGGAAATTAAAGGCAATTGATACATTATGCGACTGACCACAAGCGCTTCATGAAGTGTAACCATTGAAGAAGGATGGTTTCCCCATTGCTCAGGTGCAATTCTACGGATCACATTGAGACGCGAAGATATAGATGAAACAATCGCGTCTATACCTTTTCGCCACTGCAGACGTGAGTCAATAATTACGCCCAGAAAATGCGTGTAGTTGAATTGACGGATGCAAGAGTGACCGAGGACTATCTTCAACCGCTTTTGACGTCCTCCTACACCTGGAAACCGAACAAAGCCGGATTTTTCCACTGATAGAGACAATCCCACACCTTGAAGGTAAGCTTGTGCCAAAAGTAGAGCCTGTTGAGCTATCAGGGCTAATCGCTTGTGGTGGTAGCCAGTAATCCAAATACAGATGTCGTCAGCATATATTGACATACGCACTTGCCTGCAAGTTTTTTTCAACGAATCGGGAAGGCCAGCCATTACGACGTTAAAGAGCGTGGGAGAAAGAACACTTCCTTGAGGCACACCTCGTGATAGAATCCTTTCGGTGCTTAACGTACTCCCTAACCGTACACGAACAGCGCGATCACTTATAAACTTGTAAATAAATCTTAACATATGGCCCTGTATGCCCATGCCTTGCAAACCGTTTAGAATTGAGCGCTGAAGCACGTTGTCGTAAGCTTTCGCAACGTCAAGAAAAATGGCAAAGGTGGAAAGGCCAAAAGCTCTCTGGTGTTCAATGTGACTCACCAATTCTAAGACGTTATCTTGGGCACTAATACCTCGGCGGAATCCTGTGGTATATGTTGGCAGTGCCTTGCTGTCCTCAAGCCATCACGATAAGCGTTCATTTACCAGCTTCTCCACCAACTTAGCTACACAGGAGGTCAATGACACAGGGCGATACGAGGCAAGGTCTGTCATTTCTTTGGCAGGCTTCAGAACTGGAACTACCTGTGCAAACTTCCATGACGAAGGAACATCGCCAGTCTCTCAAACTCGATTGATGAAGTTGAGGAGCTCCTTCCTGAGGTGCAAGGGCATATTGGTCAGCATTTGATTGGTGATGCCGTCGGGCCCTGGTGTACACCGGCGCCGCAGGCCACTGAGCGCAGTCTGAAGCTCATGAAGCATGAACGGGACACGTCGATGATAGACCTGGAGGAAGCAGGTGGTATATATATATATATATATATATATATATATATATATATATATAATCACCAAAAATTGAAGAAATATACCAGGATTTAATTCACGACATTTCGGCTGGAGGACCAGCCACTCGAAAAAGGCTGGTCCTCCAGCCGAAACGTCGTGAATTAAATCCTGTTATATTTCTTCAATTTTTGGTGATTTGATATTATATTGACCAAATCAGCTGCCAGAAATCACTTTTGGTATATATATATATATATTATATAAATATATTCACAATTAGCACGTATGAGTGCGTGTGCAAATTCCTCTGCCAAGCACGCAATAGGTTTTTCCTTACGTATTGCAAGAGCTTCAAAAGGCTTCGAAGGGCGAGATTATCCAGCAAGGCTGCCATTAACTCGCCATATTATCGTCATCGGTGACAACACAGTAAACTAGCGCAGAAAGAAGCTCATTGCAACCTGTAGAGCTTGTTCGTGTGCCGTCTAATAGCAGAATTAAGCCTATTGAAGGTCGCCTTCAAGTCCCTGTCGTCCTTCTTCAGCATGAGTGGGCGCTCCGCCCTTCTCGCTGCGCAGAGGTTCCTGACTTTTAAATATGGGGACGGAAAATAATCATAACTTGACCGCCGTAGTTGCTGCCAGCTTAATAGAAATCATTTTGTCAATAACATCACCAGAAACAGGTTCTAGGGGCTCCCTGTACTTGTCCGAGTTAATCACATTGCTGATTTTAGGACCACGCATGCGAAAGTCGGCAGCAAACACAAAAATCGGATAGTGATCACTTCCCATGCAGTCAGGCGCTGTTGACCACCTCACGCGGACGTCAGGTGAATGCAGAGTCAGGTGTACAGCTGTCGCTGGGGCTGGAGGCCGGAAGAAAGTGGGGCTTCCTTCATTGGCAACACACAGGTCCAAACTGTCAATAACGTCTACGAGTTTGCGTTTACGGGAATCCGTGTTCGTGCCATCCCAGACGGCATGATGGGCGTTGAAATCCCCCCAGATGATTCGAGGTGCTCGGCAGCGGTCGCAGAGCTCCTGTGGAAACAAATCGAATGCTACCTTCTTCCGCGGGGACACGTACATGGTTGCAATAGAAAGGGTTCGAAAGCCGAGCTGTATTCTGACAGCCGCTACCTCAATGTCATCCGCGCATAAATCGGTAACGCTTAGAGAAACATTGAAATTTTCCCTCTTATCTAATGCGCCGCACTTCCTTGAGGTAATGGTTTTATGCTGCAGTTTTTATGTGTAACATATCCAGTCAAACATCTCCGGCTTGGCAGGCCAGCTTCCGACAGAGTCAATACTGGAACACAAGTCTCTTCAGAATAGTTTTAGTTCAGCTAACCGACTTAAAAACCTAGCGCAGTTCGATTGCAATATAAACGGCGCTTCTCGGTGAAAACTAGATACACGAGGTTGAACACCATCCATATTATATCGAAAGGAAGTTCGCTGTGAAAGTGGTAATTAGGGACTCAAAAGAAAGCACCAGCTGTGAGAAGTACTTCAGGTTACCGCAATGCCGTAAAGAAAACACGAAGGCCAGACACACCTTGAATTTTTAGCTGCTTATTTTGCGCAACGAATTCAGTTAAAACATCGACAAAAGATGCCGTTGGGGGACACTCTTGGCCACACTAGCTGGGTTTCTTGTCACATGTGCATATGAGAGTCCCCCTTGCCGTCGAGTCTGGCTGTGATCCGGTCGCTCAGGAACATGGACACTTTTATGCATTGCATGTTGCAATCACTCAGTTCAGCCCTTGGGCGCGGCCGGGCAGCCACCAAACCACGTGACGTGACGTCACGACAGCCGGAGGAAAAGCTGGGCCCCAACTCGCGCGGTCGCGCGCGGCCGCAGCCACCACCTGACTCCCGCTCCTCCCGCTAGGGGCGCTGCGCCGGCGCGTGACGTCACGGAGGAAAAGCTGGGCCCCAACTGGCGCGGTCGCGCGCGGCCGCAGCCACCACCTGACTTCCGCTCCTCCCGCTAGGGGCGCTGCGCTATGATTGACGTAACGGCATATGTATAATAGAGCTGCGCTCCTTCGCCATGACAGTCTTATACCCTTGTCACACCGGCATTTCGAGGGCTCTCGAACCGATAGTCTATCGACTCAAAGGCGATCGAGCGCTGCTACACGGGCAGTTTCAATGGCGATCGAGTCAATAGCCCATCGAGTCAACGGAGCAGCACGGAACTCCATCGAGATATGCAACGCATTCTTGGCTTAACCAAGCTAAGCCTGGCCATTTTTTTTTGCTGAAGTTCGAGCAACCGACTCGCACGCAATGGACCTTGGCGTCTTGCGGGACTCAGGTCTCTTAGGGACGTTGTTAGGTAACGCAACAACATCAGACTCCAACACTGGGAACTCGTCTAATCCTGGGACAGGCGTCTCAGTCGGTTGTGTTTTGGGACCAGCAATAAAGGATATTCGACGGTGCAGAGCGCTAACACGGAAGGAGCAGTCTCCGAAACTCCCTGGATGATCACCACCGCAATTGGAGCAAGATAAATCGGCCTTGCAGGTTTTAAGTCGTGGTCACCTCCGCACCGCTTACAGCGTCGGTTCTTTGTGCAAACTTTGGCCACGTGCCCAAACTGTTGGCATCTAAATCACCGTGGAGGAGCTTCAGTGAAATCTGCAACTGCGTATTTTGTGAATCTCAGATAAATTTTTTCGGGGCGCTCTGAGTTGGGAGCGAATGTCAACACGATAGAGTGGGTAGGTTTCGCAGCCCATTCTTTTCCTGGAGACTCCACTCGATGCACAAGTCGTTTCACGTGCAGAACACCTTGTGGTTTCAGATAATCAAGTAGTTCCCGTTGTGAATACCACTTTGGTACACCCTTAATAACACAGGAGTTCTTCATGTAGGAATAGGGCAACCGCACGTTAACTTTAATGCCAAAAATCTGAGAGCTCTGCAGGAGCTTGTCAACCTGCTCTTCCATCTAGGCATATAGCTGAAGAGCCCCGTGCATGGTGAACCGACTACGAATAGGAGCTGATCCCAACAGTGATTGAATGGCCGCGAAAAGTTAGATGGGATTCTTCTCTCTTAAATCAACCCCTTTCTCTGTGGGCTCAACCACTACCGGGATCCCGATCGTTGCTTGCGATGACTCACCAACTTGAAGCCCTTGTTATCCACATCAGCCATATCAGCCACTGACTCGTCACCGTCCACGAACGTTGACTCATCCCCACTGAACGATGAGGTCTCGCTGGACGGGTGGTCGTCTCCATGTTCTGGTCGCTCCACAGCCTGGGAAGCCATGGCCGCCTCTTCCGAGCCAGCCTCCTTAGATTGTCTTGGTCCCTTTAGGCTTGCCGGCGCCGGAGCGGCCGTACTCTTCCCATAGGGAGAGTACCACCTTGAAGATGCTGCCGTCCTCGAATATTCAAATAAAACTAGGTAAGTTATGCAAAATTACGTAAAGGAATAGAGCTGAGGCGACAGTAGATCAAACAACGTCTTCGGCTTCTTCCTCTGCATTGCTCCGCTCTGCATTGCTCAAGGTCCACTTCATTTTGCCAAGAGTGCTGGGCAAAGTGTAGTGCTCTTTCTACCACCTCCTCTTCCTCAGTTAACAGATGATCTGTAGAGTCTCCAGCATCAATGCAAACATTGTGAAGGACACAGCATGCTATTATAGTCTGTGTGATCTTGTCAATCGTGGTTAGCTGAATGTATCTCAGTTGCCGAAACCTCTGTTTTAGCAGCCCAAACGCACTTTCTATTTTCACTCTCGTGGCTGTGTGGCGGTTGTTGTAAGCAGTTTTTGCTGCCGTCAGGTTGCCATAGTCTCTATATGGTGTGAGCAAATTCTCCCTCACAGGGTAAGCCGTATCACCGAGCCGATGATATTTGTTTACTTCACAAATTTTTGGAAGATCATTACTGATAGAGGATAGCCTTAGACCTCTAGCATCGTGAATTTTTCCAGACCTGCCAGTGAACACAACTTCAAATCTTGCATTCGCATCATATATGCCTTGCATAGTGAGAGACAACTGGTCGTGCCGGTTTCCATATGTGGACCGCACTTTGTTCTTTGGGCAGCGCATTGGTAGGCAGCGCATTGGTATGCAGATGCCGTCTACGCATCATATCACATTGGAGAAGCCAGCAACCTGGAGAAGGTGAGAAAATCAAGAAGATAAAAAGGATGCCTTGTGCTATTGCGCATGCAAATATTTTTCATACATATTTTAATTGCGGGACTTTCAAATGAAGCATTGAAAACGCTTGCATATCAGTGCTACTCTAGAATGGGATTTTTGCGCAAGATAATTTGGACATTAACCACACTAGATACTTTGTGCTGCTTCAACCTTCACCAGCCTGTCAAGTGCTCCTCAATATAACAGCACATTCTTTTCCAAAATTCTTAGCGATGGCATCCTTGTCGGCTCCGAAGTTGATGACTTCTGATGCCATATGACAGAGGAAGTGAAGAACTCTGTCTATCACTGCCACCTGTGCTGATTCTGCCTAGTTAAAGAGTACTGCAACCTCTCGCATGGATGCTGTTACTTGCAATACCTGAAAAACAAGAGTAAAGCCATTATTATACCGCTTTCTTGAGTATGTTGATGCATTGCAAATGCTACATAGGATTAAGATGGCTGATGAGGCGATTACTATTATAAAACAATGTTACTCATGCACGTTGCACGTTTTATGAATGATATATGCAAACGTAACACCTATAGGCTGATGTTCGGGATATTTAACTGGATTGGATTCAGGAAAGCAGTGCCAGCGAAGAAAAATACTAACCACTGCAGTACCAACTAGTCAGCTTATTATGCAATAGTTTGACCACTTTTAAACATAACAAATCGAGCAAATGACACAGCCGAGGGAATCTAGCTGCAGACAAAGAATGCTATAAAGATGTTTTCAGGCGGCAATTCAGCTCGCACCCGGTAAGAGTGCCTAGGTTTAAATTCAAATCGCGTGGAGCAAGAACACTATTTAATACTTATCATGCTGGTGAACATTCCGAAAACTTACCAAAGAAACGAAGGAAGATGCTCCTCTGCCGTCTTGGCTGGTGAGACACCATGATGTCTGCTTGAAGGATAGAATTTAGAGTCTTTGAACGTGGAGACAGCCTCGTAGCAAGCTTTGCGCGGAAGGCGAAAATTCCCGGAACTGTTCAACATGTAAATCAGAGCTAGCAATATTTACCGCACCTAGGCGCTTACCTCTGATTAAGAATAATGCTGCACCGTCGGGTCCACATAACTTGTCACTTTGGGGATATTTTAGCCGGCACAGTGAACAACTCTGTGAACTTCTCTGTATACACGTGAGTGTCATCTTCGTGGGAACAGCTGTCGGTGCTGTCATTTGCTGCTAACAAAAGATCTGATGGCGTCGCTAACACCACTAGGCGCTTCCGCTTCGACATGATGCTGCGAAACTGCGTGCACTCAGCAGAGTTAAAAAAAACGTTCAGCACAGCGGTGCCCAGTACACAATTTTGGGGCAGAGGTAACTCGATCGGTTCGTGCGTTGGCGCCAAATTTTGTAGCAGGTTACGGAACTGGCTTGGCCTGGCTTGGCGCGGATCCCAACAGCAGAAATTGTGGCTATCACGTGATGCAATCTCCAGCCGAGCTTCCGTTGCTCCGCCGGGAAAGTGAGGGCAACTGGGAGCTCTCTGGCACAGAGCGCTCCAAGTCAGACGCGCTCGAAAAGAACCAGCCGATTACATGTAACTTGCTATTTTTCGAGCGCTAAAGAACGAGAAGCCGAAGACACCATTAGGCAATAAAGCGAAACTAAGAATCTATCGTCGCATTTCTTAACAAAAAGAGAGAGCCGGTTACCGATATGTGGTGCAAAAAACGAATGCCCGTTAGCCATCTTGATCCAATGGCTCCACACTTGCCCGCTGAAGACGGAACGAGCTTCAAGTCCTTCATAGGCTTGGTCTGTTGCGATGGCGCTTCAGCAGTGATGAATTTGGTTGCTGCCACGAAAACGGGAGACGGTCCCTCGAAGTAGATGCATGCGTGAGCACTGTGGTTTATCGTGTCGACATCAGTTCGACAGTCAGGCGGATACGGAGACAAGGTGCGAGGGAAGCTGGCAGCGAGTATTCAGAGATAGGACCTCCTGAGGTGCGAAGAACAGATGCCATGCTGGTGCAATGGTTATTTCCTTGTCCATATACAACGCGTTTCAACAAAGATTTTCTGCACTTTTTAGAAACAGGCTTTTTGAGTTTGAACAGCGTTTTTTTCAGCATAGCACTATAAGCGGTATATTGCGTCAGTGTAGAGCTAAAAGGTGGTATTTCACAGGCTGGTTATCTAGTAATGAGAAGTTAGCTTTTCAACTAATACTGTTAGGCTCCTTAATAACTGAGAGTCGTGTAACCTATCATTTTTTTTGAATTTTGAAAGCGCGATTACCCTCGGCACTGTGGCCCAATAAACTTTGGGTACATCGCGCCAAAATGCTCAAAAAAAGAACATGCCGACTCGCAGCTCTAAACAAAAATGCCGGAATTTAATAATTAAGGAGTCTCTATATACTGCATCATGCCTTCTGCGAACAGTGTCGGTGGCATCGGCTTTGCTCCATCGTTGTACCATTTGACTGCACAAAGCACCCTGGAAAATCTCTCTCTATGGATACGTGCCACTCCAACAGAGGACAGCAACATCCGGCTATTTGTGCTTCCATATTTCACTCATTACAAATTGGTGCAGGTGCCGGGCAGATCCATGCGCTTTGTCCCGCATGAAATAGATCAGAGCAGTGAGCACACAACCGAACCTACAGCCCCTGGGGCAGCCGCCGCCTGCAAGGCCTTCTACCCGAGTTCGAACCACAGTTGAGCCCCACTGACAGAATGCCGTCAAAACGGCCACCCAAACATGTGACCTTCCTGAAGCTGCTGCTGCCCTGTTCGTCATTCACTCCCCACAAAAACCGAGGTCTTTCCACTGCGATCAGTTTGAGGAAGTCGAAGATTGGCTGCATCACTATGACTTGCGTCGCCGCCTACAATGAGTGGAACGGCCACCGAAAGATGCGGAACCTGTACTTTGCTTTTCAGGACTCCGCAAAGGCGTGCGTTCACCACGTTATCACCTGTGGACCCTTATGACATGACAGGAATTTCGTTGTCAGCTCCTGCGTGACTATGGCAGCCCCGAGCGAAAAGAGAAAGTACATCAGGCCCTTCAGTGTCAGACCCGGAGGCTCAACGAGAGCGTCAAGGTGTTCGTTGATGACACGACCCGACTTTTTCCGCAAGCTGACCGGACCATGGCCGCAACTGAAAATGCGGCAGTGGTCCTAATGTTACCTAATGCACGGAGTTAAGGTGCAGCTGTTTCCGGCTCTCGCTCACAGTTCAGCGACCGCAATAGATAAATTTGCCAGAACGGAACGGGCGCTACAGAAACAGGCCGTCCAGTATGACCACATGCTGCAACTCTCAGGCGTAGATTGTCATGACCTGCCACGTGGGAACAGCGATGATGCTATCCGGGAGCTTGTGCCCTGTACTGTGTGGGAAGAATCATAACTTCATGCTGTGCGCCTCCAGGCACCTCCCGCTGCCATCTCCAACGTTATGCGTGATGAAATGTGGCAGGTGATGCAGCCACCAGTACCATCGCGTACAAACCCTCCCGCCCTTTCTTACGCTGAAGCACTGCGCTTTCCTGTGCCTCCCCCAGCTGCTTTTCTCCACAGCCCAAACTTTTTAGACGCCGCGCTATGCACCCCACGTCCAGCACTGGCAACCCACTCGGAAGAAAGCCATCTGATGGACCTCTGACAACCGCCGCCTCCTCTGTTATCATTGCGGATAGCTGGAGGAACGTCTGTAGCGCAACTGTTCTTACCGCTGAATGTGCCGGCAGGGATTCACGCCTGACGCACCTCGTCCTAGTTATGCCGAAGGCCCGCCGCAGATTCAGCGATATCACATCTGCCATCTTGCCAACGTTCTTTGACGATACCGAATTCGTTTCCGCCGACTTGCTCGTGTGTGTTGACGGCCATTCGGTGAGTGCCCTTGTGGACACAGGCGTCGATTTCTCAGTTATGACTTGGGTGCGTCCCATCGAACTGAAAAAAGTGATGACGCCATGGCACGGGCCACAGATCCGTGCGGCAGGTGGTTATTCAGAGACGTCGACTGGAAGACGCACTGCTCGAGTTGCAATCCGCGACGCTACTTTTCCGGCGTGCTTCGTTGTTGTGGGTTAGTGCTGTCGGAAACTGATCCTCTGGATTGACTTCCTTCGCGAATATGTACCAGTTATTGACCTCCGGGAGCTTCTAGTCAGCTTTTCTACTGCTGGAGCGCGCTGAGCTGAAAAAAATGAACGATCCGTCATGTCTTTACGTATCTAGGATGCTGATGTCCGCTAACTTCCTCGCGTCAGCAACTTAATTACAGTTGTTTGTTAAAACGGCCGTACCGCTCAGGGTATCGCTGAGGGGAACGTATACTTGCTTCGTTTAGCGACATATCTGTGTACCCTTTGGTATTGTTGGGCTTCACCAAGGAACTACTCCACTGCTCGTTGCCAATTCCAGTTCGGAGCACCATAGACTACTTCAGTACAGCCCAGAACAGACTATTTCAGCACACAAATTGAACTTTGCTTCAAGTCAGCGTTAGCTAAGTTCATTACTAGACGGTACTCCTTGCGTACCTACAAATGCCTCCTACTTGGTCATTAGACATCGACACGCCTGTTGATACGACGGTAGCACCTAAAAATTCGGGATAATAGGCAGATCCTTAATTGAGCGGATGCGATACCGTCCCATAAGAGTAAATCCGCATCGGCTTGTGGACAGCCATTTGATCGCGGCAAACAGTGCCCTTGAAAAATCTGTTAAAATTGTTTTCCAGAACTCGTGAGTCTCGACGAAAATGAAAATGAATTCACACAGGAACATTTTAAAGCCCTCTGTATAGCAGCAGACAGAACAAATAATATCAAGGCACCATGAGTAGCTCTATCAGCGAGACAGCTCTCCTATTCATCACGGGGCATAGGTAATGCGCGGGTGTGACATTAATGATTACGCGACAGCAGTTCAAGGTAGCGACTTGATAGGTTTCTTGGTATAAACAACGAATGGCTACCGTCCTTCCTGTCTAGATGCGTTCTCTTTTACTTTTTTGATTTTCTAAAGCATACGGAATTAAGAATTCACGACATGGAGATCGCTATGAAAAAAGCCAGAGTCATTAAGCTGGGCTACGCAGTTCTATATTGCTGCCTGAGAACCATGAAATGTCTTTCTTTTGCAATCTTTATAGTTGAGCACGAATTGGTGATTATGCGACTGCTAGTTACCTAGACTGCAAAGTAAAAGATGCAGAGTAAAGTACTGAAGTCGCCAAGCTGAAGCGGAAAGCGGCTTCTAAGACCATTTTTATAGTACAGATCACGCGAATTGAAACTAAGGTCTTTTAAATATTCCTTCAACAAATCTCACATGTAGTCCTTGTTGTAAAGAAATCGCTCCTGTGACTCCGGTCATAACGTCCCTGGTTATAAAACTTATAACGAAATTCACGCGTCATTGACTCGGCGGCCATTGCCATGAAAAATCATGCGCTATAAAGTGTTATAAAAGGGGAAAGGCATTTTACTTTGAGTGACCTTGCATGGCGGTCGGACGTGGACGTGGACGTTGGAGAATGAACGCCCAGCAAAACGGAGGGGTGAAAGACTGACTCTGTAATTCGGCTGACCAAGTTCCGCTCCGTCAGCTGTAGCTATCGCGTCACTCCAGGTTTAAGCAGAGAAAAACCACAGCCATTTTCATTCTGACACCTCCGCTTCTTTCCATAGCTGAAACGCAAGTCTGTTACCCTTTTAAACATCAATAAAGTAGAGTTTGCAGCAGTGATCAAACTAACCGAAAGCCAAAATGAAAATCCAATGAGAGGAAAATCTTCGAAGCACTCTTTCGCCGAGGAGAGAACCAAGTGTGTGACCGCATTACCTGTAGCTCAGTCAGCTGAGGCACCTTCGTATCATTCACGGCGGGTGGATACTGCGCTTGTCGGACGATATGATAACGCTATAGTTCTATATTGTTATATATCCTCTGTTTTTGCAAATAAACGAACACAGAAGGCAATCCACGGTCACGTCTGCATGTGCTGTACTTTGCCCTTTGTGTTTCTCGAATAGGGAAGTGATCACGTGTTCAAGTCATTAAGATGCCACAGAAAGTGTCCGAAGCCCCTACGACAGGGTCAATAAATTTGAAAGTGCCTTGTTTTTGACACATGACTTTGTCATTTTTGCAGTTTTTTAGACGACAATGAAATGGTGATAGACTGGCTTCTTAAAACAACGCAGTCGAAATTCAGAGGGTAGTACAGGACTTCCGAGCTGACACATAGAAAGGGGCTCCCAAGGCCATTTGGTGTAGTAGCGAAGCACTGAATAAAACAAATATAGTGTAATTATGCATTCAGCGCGCCTTATCTCAAACTTGTACAGAAATTGTACTTGTACGTCCGACCATATGACCTTCCCGATGCCAAAAGCAAAAGGGCACTCACGCTTTCTTTATGGCAAGGCCATTGCCATTTCGAAGCTGCTTGCCTTGACAGAAGCGCTATTTAGCGCTGAAGACAAAGTGATCTTTCATTCCTATTGTCGATGGCAAAAAGATCTGAAAGCACCTGCTGGTAGACAACAGCGGCTTCGTACGAATCCCTCGCTCTCCTTCATTGTTATAACATCATCTCTCAACGAATGGTTGCCAGTGGGAGCGCAATTTTTATGCGTGAATCCTGATGCCTTCATAGCGCCTAAAAAACACGCGGTGCCAAACTGTTTTTCTTGATTTTCACCTTTCCTTCTGTTCTGCCGTCTCTTCTGTCCAAAGTCGGAATGCAAGTTTTGTTGCACTTTTTTACCATGTGTAATAGGTATGATACACCACTGATTGAAGCCAGTACGAGCCGAAATGAGAATGCAATCAGAGAGGAAAGCGTTAGAAGCACTGTGCATAGCAGAGGAGTGAGTGTGTGGGTGCAGTATCTGTAGCTCCAGCACCATAGACATGCTCGCATCTATCAAGCTGGATGGATACTGCTCGTGTGTGCCATAGTGATAACACAACCAGAGCTTTAGATTCTAAATAAACTAAAGATTGTTTGCATTAGAATACACTCCGAAAGTGCGCCTCTGATATTGATGGCGGACGCGTACTCTGCACCCTATTCTGCTACAATTTAATCCCCACAGTTGAACTAAGTCTACGCCCCTTCTATTTTGCACATATTGTTAAGCTCCCTTGCAGATATGCAAGAGGCGATTTTTCTGGGATCAGAACCAATGGATGTGTGCTGAGGATAAGACGGCGACACAAGCGCTAATGCCGCGGGAGAGAGCGCTCGCACTATGCCAGCAGCAGACACGCAAGAGACGATTTTGCTCTGGTCTGAACCACCGGATTAGTGCTACGTAGAAGAGAATGATGAAAATGCAGTGCTGCGGGACGGAGCCCTCGCGCAAGGCCTGCAGCGGACACCCAAGAGACGATTTTTCAGTGGTCTGAACCACCGGATTAGTGCTACGTAGAAGAGAATGATGAGAAGGCAGTGCTGCGGGACAGAGCCCTCGCGCAAGGCCAGCAGCGGACACCCAAGAGACGATTTTTCTCTGGTCTGAACCACCGGATTAGTGCTACGTAGAAGAGAATGATGAGCAGGCAGTGCTGCGGGACGGAGCCCTCGCAGTAAGCCAGCAGCAGACACCCAAGAGACGATTTTTCTCTGGTCTGAAGCACCGGATTAGTGCTACGTAGAAGAGAATGATGAGGAGGCAGTGCTTCGGGACGGAGCCCTCGCGCTAGGCCAGCAGCGGAGACGCAAGAGACGATTTTGCTCTGGTCTGAACCACCGGATTAGTGCTACGTAGATTAGAATGATGAGAAGGCAGTGCTGCGGGAGGCAGCCCTCGCGCTAGTCCAGCAGCGGACACGCAAGGGACGATTTTTCTCTGGTCTGAACCACCGCATTAATGCTACGTAGAATAGAATGATGAGAAGGCAGTGCTGCGGGACGGAGCCCTCACGCTAGTCCAGCAGCGGACACACAAGAGACGATTTTCCTCTGGTCTGAACCACCGGATTAGTGCTACGTAGAAGAGAATGATGAGAAGGCAGTGCCGCGAGGGGGATCCCTCGTACTATACCAGCAGCGGACGCGAAAAGGACGATTTTACTCTGCTCTGAACCACCGGATTTGTGCTTCGTAGAAGAGAACGATGATAAGGCAGTGTCGCGGCACGGAATCTTCGCGCTAGGCTAGCAGCGGACACGCAAGCAACGATTTTGCTGGTGTCTGAACGGTCAAAACTACTGGATAAGTATTTCGGAGAAGACGATGATGAGGGGGCAATGATGCGGAACAAAGCGCTCGCGCTAAGCCAGCTCCAGACACGCTTGAGGGCAACTACAAAAGGGATAGATGATTTTTCTCTGATCATAACGGCCGGATTACTGCTGCGGAGCAGATGACGGACAGTGCCCCGGTACAGAGCGGTCGCGCTATGCCAGCTGCTGACACGAAAGCGACGATTGTGCTGTGGTCTAAACCACCGGATTAGTACTGCGTCGAAGAGAATGATGAGAAGGCAGTGAGTGCCACGGGTCGCAGTGCTCTCTCATTCTCTCGGTCACCTTTCGCGAATCAGCAATTAGAAATTTGGTATGCTGAGATACACTCTCTAATTTCTCTATAAGACATGCATAAGACTAATTTTGGATTTTAGTTTTGTTCTGTTCTCCGCTTGTCCAAGATGCAAAATTAAACATCTGGTGCTTTTGGAGAGCCGCGGTCTACGGCTCATCCTGAGTTTGCCAAAATCAGTGGCAAATTGTATCCTCCCTCTAAGCCCGAGTATCGGACTTGAACTCTCGCTTCCAGCTCTTCACAGTGCCCACCTTCCTACGGGGTCTTGAGTCTATGTGGCTCCTATGAGCCTATGTGACCTGGAGTGGCTCCTCCAATTTTAATCACTAACCCAACCTTGTTTATAGATAAACATTGGCCGCGATAAAAACCGCCTGAGTTTGTGATTACAGAGTACCCGTGGTCCAGAACTGCAGTTTCGGTTAGGTCCGTGCGATGCGTTAGGAATGTGAAGGGTGGACCAGCTGATTGCTTCGACCCTTCGCTGCCGCTATAAGCAAATAACATGTCTCTCAATGTACCATATGGTCGCCTGGAAGAATATCTGTTCCAGTATGCGACCTACATAGCTGTTTTCACAGACGCATCTCAACACGGCGAAAAAGCAGCCGTTAGTTTTTATTTCCACACACTACATTGGTGCTATTCTATCCGGGTCCCTGATTATAGACCAATTTTCGCTGCTGAAGTTCTTGCTATTCGCTTGGCCCTTCAAAGAGTTCCCCGCAATAGTTCTCAAGTAATCACTCTCTCTGACTGTCTCTCAGGCTTGACAGCGCTTGAAAGCTCGAGGACTAGTTTCTTGTACCGATCTCTAATGTACTTTGTAACCTTTAATGTGCAAGAAGTGCTTTTTCAAAGGGTTCCAGAGCACTGTGACATTTCTTCAAATTGGATGGTTGATTTCTCAGTTAAATCAACCTTTAATGTGCCTGTTGCCATTTCATTCCAAAACTTACCCTGCTGACTACAACATATTATGAACGTTTCAAACAGCACCAGAGCCCGAGCTATGAGCCCATCCTTGCTACAACCTATTTTCGCAAATTTGAAATTCTCATGAAATATACGTTCTTGCGCATCAAGGCAATGTCAGGTTTCCATGACGCTGTTGCGGTGCAGGATTCCTCGCCTTAATACATATTTATGCTATTCTGGGTTCACGCCGTCGAATGTATGTGCGCTATGCGGGGACGTTGAAACGATAGATCATTTCATGCTCTACTGCTAGCATTTCGGGAATTTTTTAATGGATTCTTCAATTTATATTTATGAGCCGCTTCAAATAAACCTGCTTGAGTTTTTTTCTTTTTTGGATCTGCACCAAACCCTGGCCAATGTGCCACCGTGAGTATGTGCCATCGTTTCTGAGGCTACAACAAGAATGTCAGCTGCGGACATGCGAGACAATTTTGCTCGGGTCATAACCACCGGATTACTGGTTTCTCGCTTATATATTGCAACGGGAAGACAGTCCCGCGCAAAGGAAAGCACACCAAGTCGGAGAGAGCCAAAAGAACGCCGTCGGCGGCCACCAAACTATCTTCGTCTGCGCGCGCTCGCTCCTTCGCGCGCTCCCCGCACCTCTTCTTCCGCGCAGGGCACTGGGTCGGCGTATGCCGTGTCCGGGGCGTTTATTCCCGTAACAATATTGCCCATTTCTCTCAAATAAACAAGCATTGACGACAATCTGCTTTCTCTTCTTCATGTGCTCTGCTTATCCCTTTGTGGTTTTTAATTGGGAAGTCATCACAAGCCCAAGGCTTTAAGGTCCCTCTTACAACAGAATAACTCCATTTGATATTGTCATATATTCAATGTACGACATTGTATTCTTCAAATTTTATTGCCGACAACTAATATGGGATATAACGACTACTCCGAACCTAGTGAGCCAAGAAAAATGGCTGTGGTTTAGCTCTGGTTAAGCTTGGAGTGACGCGATAGCTACAGCTGGCCGAGCGGAACTCGCTCAGTCGTATTGCAAAGTCAGTCTTTCGCCGCTGCGTTTCGCCGGGCGTTCCTTCATCTTCGGCCCTGGACGTGGATTCACTCTCTCCCCCTTTCGCCCTCTGCATTCCTCCCCCACTCGGTTTCGCCGGCGCGCCGCGCCGCCGGCAGCTGCCACGGTGGCCACAGCGCCGCTGCGCTGGAGGCTCGTAATGTTGGCTAATGTAAGCGCACGGCGCGCACACCAACTACGGACTATCACGTCACTCCGCGCATGTACACAGCTGGCGGAGCGATGGTGCCACGGCTCAGCGCGGAGCCACGCTGACTTCGCGAAGTGGCTGGCGTAGTGTAGCTATCGCTACAAAAAAAAAATCAGAGGAAAGTATTCAAATCGCCGAGCTGACACACTTAAACGGCTCCCAAGATCATTTCTTATAGTAGTTAAGCCCTTATTAAAGCAAAGATGATGAAAATGTGTGTTCAACAGGCCTCGTTTGAAATTATTGCTTTACAGAAGATGTTCTCGGGGCGTCCGACTATAAGCATCTCTCTATTACGACAAGAAAAACGGTATTGACACTTCTTCACTTTGCAAGGCTGTTGCCATGTCGAAGCACTGGGCGCTGACAGAAGCGTATTGCAGTGGGAGAGGCATTTTCTTTTGAGCGATCTTGCATTGGTGTTGTCTGGTGCTAACAGATCAGAAAGCAACAGCTTTTAGAGCTTTATTATACATTTGCCCGTTTCTAAGGCTTATGTACTGCAGTTATAAAAATTATGAGAAGCCACAATGAAACTGCAATTAGAAAATATGTGCAGACCAATTCTTACCAGAGAAGAGAACTAATAGTATCAGGGAATTATCTGAAGCTGTGTCAGCGAAAGAGCTCTGGCATTTCCCACAGGGCATATATACTGCTCGTGTGTGACTTTATGAATGCGTCTCTAGCATTTCTATTTCTCGGTAAATGCGCTGCTATTAAGAAATAAGCGTTAACTGAGCACTAACCGCCTGCCCCGTCTGCTTTGTGCCCTGTGTGATTTTCTAAAACGCCCGGCGATATGATGTTACAGCTTCGATATCGCACTAAAAAAGCGCGAAGCTTTTAAGGCAGGGTAAACCCCTTACAAGCTAGTATTTAGCGTGCAACGTTGCCCGCCGCATGTTTCATACCCGACAATAAACAGGTTTTCTTCCGAGTGCTGGAAATATAAGCAGCCAAGGGAATTAACCGAAAAGGGAATCATTGAATTCGCGGAGCTGATAGAAAATGATTTACCAATAGTCTTAACGAAGTATTCTACCTAGGAATTTACACAATTTTTTAAATACATTCTTTTTGAATTATAAGAGCGCTTTTTTCGAATAGCATTGCCAGGGGTGGAGTATATCATAACAGCTAAGACGTGCGAACAAGCACGTTGGTTAATTAATATTGAATAGTTAACTCTTTAACTGTTACTGTTATGCTTCTTAATAAAATAAAGGCGTGTAGCCCACCGCAAGTAACAGCCAAATCAGGTTTTGGAGTTTCGAAAACATGGTTACAACACCTGTATCTTACGGATACCCACCTACGGGGCATAAACGTGGAGGCTAACGAAAAGGGTTCAGCTCACATCACATCCGACATCTAAATTACCATCATCACCTTCTCACATCTGCCTTGTAAGCAGCGACGGGATTTTAGATTTTGTTACTACTTAATGCTATATCTGCATCTTCACTCGCTTCATTTCTCCGTATACTATGCCAGAAACGTTCCCATTTAGACATATGTGACAGTCTTCTCTACTCACACATTTCACCTATAAGGGCAGAGAATAACTACTGGTCACCGAATAAAACCACTCAAAACACGGAACACAGCGAAGAGACAAGTCACACACACGACGACTGGACTAACAACAGTCGTCCTGTGTGTGCCTAGTCTCTTCGCGGTGTTCCGTATTTTGACTGTTTTTTTCCTGAACATGTACCAATTGATCCAGATTTGACTCTACTACTTGTCACCCGAGGACAGCCATGCTCAGACGTTTTTGCCAGTCATCATGTCGACACGTAGAACACTCATTCCGACCTCCTGAAACCAAAGAACCGCTTCAGCCACCGCAGTGGCTTAATTCTTGTGACACTGGGCTGCTGACCCGAAAGACGCAGGTCCGATCCCGGATGCGAGGGTCGCATTTAGATGGAGGGAAAATGCTAGAGGCCCGTTTACTGTGCAATGTCATTCCAAGTTAAAGAATCTCAGGTGGTGGAAATTCCCGGAGCGCCTTACTGCGGCGTCCTTCATAGGCTGGGGCGCTTTGGGACGTTAAACCCCATAAAACGTAAACCCACCAATAATAGGCTTCGGCTTATATGCTCCAGAAACGATGATGGCGGCGCTGTAATTAAATATTCTCTTAACGGGTAGAAAAATCTATATTTATGCCCAATTTTTCCTCGAAATGTTTTAAACATTGAGAAATTTGGAAAAAAAAAGATCGCATTCCGGCTGCTAAAATGCCCTGAATACTTATCGAGATCTCTTTTATCTAGATTTTCCCACTAAAATTACCTGAAAAGAGAATATTCCCGAATGGAACATCGCTGTACTGGCGAGGAGTGCATAAATTTTTACACTCCCCTCGCTCATTAACCATCCGTCAATAACGGAAGGTACAATATCACCGCTCTGCCGGGAAGCTTTAGCCTTTATCGTGCTCCACTCGTCCTTCACATTGCGTCAGCATCGAACTTTATAACACACTGCTGTGCTTTGCCACCGGGAATTCATGGATCATCGTGGCTGTTAATCACTTGGTATAATATACACAGGCGGCCACTCTACCAGTAGCAGCGGAACGCGATTTGGCCTTTTCTATTTTACACCACTTCCTCCTCCATCTCTAAGCAGTTCGAGAACTTCCAAAATTCTTCATATAGGTGGATGTATGGAGCACTTAGGTGACAGAGAAAAAGTTTATAAATTGTTGGAATCTTTAATGCTATCGCATTGTTCTCTTGAGGATAGTTTAAGCTTTAAGTTACGGCCAAAGAAAGAATCGCGGCAGTGTCTCCTAACTGATAGGCAAAGAGGACCCCAGGCCAATGAACTGGTTCCTTTCACTCTGTCACGTTACACCCTCAAGACAGAGCTAAAGTGTTCCCTCAAGTTTAATTAACCTAGCACCATTATTCGTTTTTATCGAACTCTCAATCAGAAACCGCCCAGAAGACTCAGGAGTGCTGTGAGCTAGCCCTCAGCTTTACCTCTCAGTCCCAACGCCACAGCAAGGACATGCACGGCAACGACCAGCATGCTCCAGCCGTTCCGGAAGACTCCTTTGTTTTGTTTTGGGCCTATGTCAGCAGCAGGTTTTCCAAAAACCATGAACCCTGTCGAGCGAGCTCACCCATTCCACCCGACCTCCGCTGCTTTGATAGCGAGATTGTCCACGTCAGTCGTCTGAAATCTACTACAACCTTCTGTTCGGCTATCCGGCGCACGTCGCCAGGATGGCTGCCATAGCTCCTAACTAGTGACGCTTAGCCTAACGGCCTGTAGAGCTTTAATTGCAGCCACTCTGTCACAATCTTTCTGTTTTACGTCAATAATGATGTCAACGCGCTATTCTTCAATTTTCCAAGCTATGCGCCACGTGGTGGCAGCCATGGCAACTAGAAGCGGTTGTTCGAAATTCTTGGAAGTGTGCTTTCCACCGGGGCTACTTTATTGACGAAGATAAGAACCACTCGGCGCTGCCGCGCTTCGTTTCCACCCCAGTTCGCCTAGACTCGAGACTCACGCTGGGGCTATCGGCACTCATTGGTCGTTCTGTTATGTTATCGAATAAAGATTTTTATTTTTATTTAATCGCACAGTAGCAACCCTGTACAAGTATCAGACGCATTCAACGCTTTGGCTTAATGCCTATGGTATTTTGCTGTTAAGCACCTGGGCAACGGTGCAAACCGCAGCTTCTTCTTGATGGAGCCGAAATATGACCACATCCGAGAGCTCTGGTATGTATCTGCCCGTTAGAGGTCCTCGGGTCGGCGTTAATATTCCGCTGCTCTTGGCTGCGGTGTCTCTGACTCTTTCATGTGCAGCTTTGGGACGTTAAAGGGCAGCTGACCCACTTTTAGAGAATTCTATGACATTCAAGGATTGAAGTCTATACAGGTTGTACGCAAAGCATGCCAAGTTTCTTGATACTAGGAGTCGGAATAGTAACTTAACCAAGGATTCATTCCTAGGCTCCTTCTGACGGTATCAGTGAAGTGCGCAGGTTCTCAGTGATGAGGACACGGGCGGTGAGACTGAAATTTTCTCACCCTTCGTGCACAGCTTGTCGTCATCGGTGCCGCAAAGCATTACTCGGCGGGTTATGCCATCATTGGTGTTCGTTTTTTGTGCTTCAGTACAAGGGCTCTATGTTAGATATGCACAGGGTCTGCAAAGGAGGTCATCAGGTGCCCCCACCCAGAGATCTGCGTTCAGAGAAGCTTGACAGCCGTCATGATTATATTTGAAGATTTAGTCACAATTTCAAATGCTAGCCGAAAAGGCTTAACGTGTTTTACCTCTAACTTCAACACTCTAGACCCGCAAAGCTCGGCGGCTTATAAAAGGTGTTCATTTGCTCTTCCTACCTGACATGTCATGCCATACTGCGAATATCTCAAACAAAATTTCTTCCTATCATCGACACTAGACGCCTTGTATTTCGCGAGTAAACTGAACTTCAGGGGGTGCTGCGAAGTCTGGCAACATGGCATGAGTGGAGGTCCACGCATAGCTCGTCGCTTATGAATGTATGGGCGTTGCATGCTTGTGACGAAGTTCTCACTGTTTTTTGGGGAGCTAATCACGCCTTTGACGCTAAGTACTTAACTCTGACATTCTTTGACGTCACCATAGACTCTCAGACCGAATTTGGGGCGACGGCGTGGCTGTCAACACTCGCGAAATTGCGCTAACAGAAGATTGTCGTTGCGGAATCTGACGTGGAGAAGGCGAAGGCTTCCTGTGACACCGGTGTCTGTGAAAACGGAAACGTATTGGCACCGTCTTTATCCACTACTACAGGTAAGGACTTTGGCGTCTTTGCCATTATTTAGCGGGACGTCAACACCGCGCTCGTCGGAGGTCTACTCCGGTCGTCCCGCTTTTTATCCGCCGCGTTTGTTGCCGCTAACTTCCTGGTAGCAGTCAGCACTGGACACGTCGAGTCGACGGTATGTTGTCTTTTCAGTTGAAAAGATGCAGCTAGGCGTCTAGAGAAGGGGCACGAAAATTAGTCGGGTCTGGCGTGTGCGACGTGATCGCACAAAGATATATATGCTTTCGATGAGATTCGGTCTTGTGCATGGATACAGCTTTCACAGCGCATTTTCGCCGAAGTAGCCCGACAAAAATTTTTTGAGATCGATCGTGTCGGTTGCCTTTCTCGGTGGCGTGAGTTTGCCTGTGCTAGCGCTAAATTCGAAATGGTAATCCTTCAGAGAGAGTTGAGAAAGCGGATGAGGCGGATATCAAAGCGTAGATCATGTATGTGGGAGTGATGCTTGATGCGTGATAGGTGATACCTGCAAAACGTCCGCGTGCTGCATAGCCTTTGTTTTTCGTCTCTGTATCCATTACGGCTATGGGACACCATAAACTCGTCCCCGAGCGATGGCCTCGGGAGCTGTCGCTTACGCAGGCGTTCTGCTCAGAACTTGGCCAGTAAACAGGAGTCTACGTGCTACTGGAACGTCATGCGTCGAAATACATGCCGAGAGAAGCTTAGAGAAGCAGACGTCGATTGTCTTCATAATGGGCCAGCGGGGCATAGTCCGTTGTTGTTGCTTTACTGAAACTTTAAATTTTGTGATGATGAAATCAATTATTTTTCCACCAATTTCGTTCGCAACCCCCTTTGTACAGCTGTCAGGTTTGTATACACTAAGAGTTTCAATTGACCATGAAAACACACATGTCACACGCACTGGTGCTTTGCCGAGGCTGCCTTCACCTATAATTTTATTTTTGTGCAATTTCGTCAAACTAGAGTGCTCCTTCGTTTACATCTAACAATTTTCACTGTTCTGATGGAGATTTTTTCAGCAGTGCGGTTGTAAAGGCCTGTCAGCAATGCTCAACTACTCCGCTGGAGGTGCCTAGGCGTCAAGCTAAGGAGCTCATGCAGAAGGCTGGAAGACACCCTGTACCATGTATGTGCAATGTATTGCACACAAACTGTGGTAAAAGACAAGTAGATTCTGTGACACGCAACATACCCTAGAGTTGCTCAGATATATAGCACACAATCAGTGGTAAAACATAAATGGAGTCGATGACACGCATCATTCTCTAGAGGGGCTCAGATACCGAAATGGCCCTTTTACTTCAAGAATTGCGTATACATCTTCACTTAACTTTATTCACACATTTAATTCATTCCTTACTCAAATCCTGAAAACCAAACCTATCGGCACCCTAGGCATTGTTACTTGAACCTCGAAAGAAGACAGTGTATCTGTTTCATACACAAATGGCAAGAAATAGAGCGAAGGACTTCAGACGTGCAAGGCAGGTATCGCTTCGCACCAGTTCCCTTCAATAGTGGGCTCTACTGATGGCATCGCCCGTTTCTCATGCAAGTGCTGTTCGTTGAGAGAGATGCTTTACAGACCATGTGCCCAATGAAGCCAGAAAATATATTTTAAAATTATGAAGCATGACGTGAACGACAGGCAGGTGACGTAGCTCGCTTTAACTCTATAAAAGAGGCCACTTTTGCCCATTGCAGTTATAATTGCTTTTGCTGTATTATATAATATGAGGCTACTGATTTTCAGGCATGAAAGACGGTTGACAAAATGTACATACACAAGTCATGTCGTATTTGCTACAGAAAGTAAGCTGTTGGGCATTCCTAGTTGGCACCGGCATTCACAAAGGTAGTTCATAAAGTATTAAATCATCACTCACCATCTTACAGCATAATATATTCTGCATCCACGATCGTAAATCCTACATAAATTTGCGCTCGGGTACAAAACATGTAAATTAGGGTTACACTTTACGTAAGAGTATAACCTTGTGCACTATACAGCGAAATACCACAAGAATGAGCGCCTGTTTATCAGTAAAACATTTTTTGGAACGTCATGTCCAACATGCATTGCATCTGGTGGCCTTTGGTTTGGTTTCATATGCTTAAGAGTGACTTATGCTGTGAAGAAGGCTTCATGGGGCTTTATGAAAGCCCATATCGCTTTATTTCCACTTACAATTTATATCTCATTTGCTTATTCAGCTTATTTCTTACAAACCATTTACTGTGTGTGCTCTGTAGCTTGAGATGTGCAAGTATTCACATTAATAATGTTTTTGTGCTGCTGCTCTGTAATTAATTCACTGCAGGTTTCACTGTGCGTGCATGTTACCCAGTGGTGTGTGGATACTGCTGGTAGAGACCGGTATGCATCTTCTACAGTGGCCTTTAATGAGGCTGATAATATTCTATAAGTGAATCTGTGTGATTGCTGTGACGTAGTGGCTGGAATGGCTGAGACAGGTGAGTGCCTTAAGGCGGCAGTCTCAATTTTCAACAACAAAACACACTTCGCACTTACCTAAACACTAGTGTCGTTTCTGTGACTACTCGGGTGTTTCGTGGGAATGACATCGTTGATACTGAAAGACAGTGCACTCTACCTGCTGAGAACCAGGAGGGGGTAATGATGTGTTTGGCACAGCTGTTTGACCTGAAAACTTGTGTGTCATTCTTCTGTGGTTTATTGTAAAAATCTTCCATGCATAGTGCCTGTGAGAGTATGCTTACTCATGAAAAACAAAAAATCCTTCTCCTTGCAAGCTAACTATAATGATGCTGTGGTTGAGGCAGGAGTGCACTGGTGTAAGAATTGAACATTCGAAATTCATATTCATGCGTACATAAGCTCGAATTGAAGGCATATTGCATGAATTGCTGCACCGGTGACAGTGCAAAGACTGTGCGCGCACAAAGCAGCCAATAACTACGTTAACAACCTTCCCTATGTGTGTGGTAAAGTTTTGCATTTGATGCAAGCTGCACTGTAGGGCAAGCTATAACGCATGCTTCTTAGTTATTCCGCACGGCTCCTATATCTTTTTTCCCCTGATCATACGATTTTATTATTCAGCAAAACTCGAACATTACCGCAATTGCTGTTGTTGCCTACTGAGGCTTAGCAAGGAGTATACTAAGTGGGACTTGTGACCGATGTAATGTGAAGACAAGTATCTTGGATGCAGGCACATCATTATGTACAGAATGTCCCCATCGTGGGGACACTGTAACATCAAGCAATGTGCAAATCTACTGAAAGGAATTCCTGACAGCCTCCTCGGCTAACCTGCTGCTGAGCCTGTGTGACTTATTATTCAATGCTTAGCAAGTTTTAACACCAATTTCGGCTTGGTAGGAATGTTAGAACTCTTCTGCATGCGAATCCATGTGGATGCACATCAAATCTAGAAGGAGCTCCTCCATGCCAACAGCCCATCCTTGCGAGCGAGCAGGGCATTCCTTCCAGCGCGCGTCTCGCCCCTGTTTGTGTGGATTTCGCTCCGAAGCGTGCTCCGTTCGCGGACCTTATTTGGAATAAAGGCAGTTGTGTAACGGTTGCGGTGTCGGTTGGTAGTCGTTTCCTCATAGTCCACGTGATAAAAATACGCGGGCATAATTTTACAGTACGGTGAGCGGCGCCTAATGCGCGAACGATCGTCTCAACTCGAGGTAATGCGCGCGGTTCAATATTCTCGAGATGACTGCATAAAAGATTTGGATGCGTTCGCTTGTGCGCAACACAGATTTGCTGGTTCTGTGAAAAAGCTGTGCAGCGGTCTGTGGTGAGAGTGGATTTCAACAAAAAATCCGACAGGCAAACGAATCGCTCATTGTGTCTTTGAACCACGGATCCCTAGCCTTGAGTTATAGCACTTCATCATTAGTTGCAGCTCTTCTACAGAGGCAATCGGTTCTTTTTTGTCATGTATTCTTCAAGAAGGTCGTTTAGAATACCGGGCGGAGCATTAGCAGGGTATATATTTGAGTTCTAATGGTAGATAAATTGTTCAAACCACTTTCGCTTAGCATTTCATGGTTCGACTCATCGTTCCAGTTCTGCCCACTTCCAGTTGATTCTATATTTCGTGTTGGGGCTTGAATGCTTTGCTGAGATTCATTCCTTGCATCGTGAGTGTGTTAGCACCTTTCTTTAAACCATTCACACGTAGCTAGAACTTATTTTAGAGAATAGTTGCAATCATATGAAGAGCTTGATAGCCTCTTTGGTCCAAACTTTCTTCATTACCTTTTGTTCGCTGAACAAACTGCAGCCAAACCCATGAATAATTTTGACTGCTATTTGTTTTAGCGCGCTAGCACTTGTAGTTGCCATTCTCCGCATTTATCCGTTGTGTGTTTGTCAGTTTCTTTACTCACGGAGACGTAAGTAAACCCGTGTAACGTTTTTAAAGCGTGTGTCAGTCTACTTTATATATATATATATATATATATATATATATATATATATATATATATATATATATATATATATATATATATATAATATAAACTAAAACTTGTATATCTTAAAACATAACTTGGAACCCTGATGAAGGACGCGCACCGTCCAAAACCATTGGTAAATAAAGCAATTAAGCTAATCGTACCAGCAGTTGTGATGCAGCGATGGCGTAGAGGTAGAACGTCCGCCTCGCGTGTAAGAGGACCGGGGTTCAAATCCTGGTGCCGCGCAATTCTCCCCCGTGTTTAAAAAAAAAAACTCCGCCTGTCGATGGAATTGCATAACCAGGCCTGGAGTGCGGCCTGATCTCGGTGACCAGAACCGACAACGCACTCTCTCACCAGAGCAGGACTTGGCCACCCTGGTGTAGTACTTGGCCACAACCTTCTATGATCAAACCAATTAACCCTCGGCCCTCAGTCCCCAGCGGCTGCAGGGCAACTGACCACGGCGGCGGTCAGACCTGTGACGCAGCGGAGGGTGCTAAGAATCTCTGGCTCCGGACAGGCCGCCATTGGAATCTGAACCTGGCAACGTTTAACGCTAGAACTTTAGCTAGTGAGGCTAGCCTAGCAGTGCTGTTTGAGGAACTAGCGGGAATCAAATGGGATGTGATAGGGCTTAGCGAAGTTAGGAGGACAGGTGAGGCGTATATAGTACTAAAGGACGGACACATACTGTGCTATCGCGGGTTAGAGGATAGACGAGAACTAGGTGTGGGATTCCTCATTAATAAGGATATAGCTGGCAACGTAGAGGAGCTCTACAGTATTACCGAGAGGGCAGCAGCTATAGTAATTAGGCTGAATAGGAGGTACAAGCTGAAAGTGGTGCAGGCCTACGCACCCACATCCAGCCATGATGACCAGACCGTTGAAAGCTTCTATGAGGACGTAGAATCGGCAATGAATAAAGTAAAATCGCAGTACACTGTACTGATGGGCGACTTCAGTGCGAAGGTGGGCAAGAAGCAGGCTGACGACCACGCGGTAGGTGACTATGGGATAGGCTCTAGAAATAGCAGGCGAGAGTTATTAGTCGAATTCGCGGATAGAAATAATTTACGGATCATGAATACCTCCTTTCGCAAACGAGAAAACAGGAAGTGGACCTGGAAGAGCCCCAATGGTGAGATTAAAAATGAAATCGACTTCATAATATGCGCTAAACCTGGCATCATTCAGGATGTGGCCGTCCTCGGAAAGGTGCGTTGTAGCGACCACAGAATGGTAAGGTCTAGAATTAGCTTAGACTTGAAGAGGGATCGGAAGAAGCTAGTGAAGAAGAAGACCATTAACGAGTTAGCCGTAAGAGGGAAAGCACAGGAGTTTAGGACAGCGCTGCAAAACAGATATTCGGCTTTAACTGAAGAAGAGGATCTTGATGTTCATTCAATGCACGATAATCTGACAACAATAATTACGGAGTGCGCAGTAGAGTAGGCGGTAGGACAGTTCGAAAGGATACCGGGAAGCTATCTCAGGTGACGAAAGATCTGATTAAGAAGCGCCAAAACGTGAGGGCATGTAACCCTACCGATAAAATAGAACTAACGGAGCTATCAAAGTTAATAAATAAGCGCAAGGTAGCCGACATAAGGAAGTTTAATATGGAGAAAATCGAGCATGCTATAAAGAACGGAGGTAGCCTAAAAACAGTGAAGAGGAAACTAGGCATAGGTAAAAACCAGATGTATGCACTAAGAGACAAGCAGGGCAATGTCATTAGCAATATGGATAAGATAGTTAACGTAGCCGAATAGTTCTAAACAGACCTGTACAGTAGCCAATGTAATCAGAGCGTTAATGAGAAAGACAGCAGTGCACAGCAATGCGTCATCCCGCCAGTAACGAAAGATGAAGTAAAGAAAGCCTTAGAAGCAATGAAAAGGGGAAAAGCAGCTGGGGAGGATCAGGTAACAGCAGATCTGTTGAAGGATGGAGGGGACATCGTGCTAGAAAAACTAGCCACCCTGTATACGCAATGCCTTATGACCTCGACTGTACCAGAAGCTTGGAAGAATGCAAACATTATCTTAATTCATAAGAAGGGAGGCGCCAAGGACTTGAAAAATTACAGGCCGATCAGCTTACTATCCGTTGCCTACAAAGTATTTACTAAGGTAATCGCTAATAGAGTGAGGGCAACGTTAGACTTTAATCAACCAAATGATCAGGCAGGCTTTCGTAAAGGATATTCCACAATAGATCATATTCACACTATCAATCAGGTGATAGAGAAATGCGCAGAATATAATCAACCTCTATATATAGCTTTCATTGATTACGAGAAAGCATTCGACTCAGTGGAAACCTCAGCAGTCATACAGGCATTGCGTAATCAGGGGGTAGAAGAGCCTTATGTCAAAATACCGGAACATATATATAGCAACTGCACAGCTACTATAGTCCTCCATAAAGTCAGCAATAAAATTCCAATAAGGAAGGGCGTCAGGCAAGGAGTCACGATCTCGCCAATGCTGTTCACCGCATGTTTACGGGAGGTATTTCGAGGCCTGAATTGGGAACAGTTGGGAATAAGAATAAATGGAGAACACCTAAATAATCTGCGATTTGCTGATGACATTGCCTTGCTGAGTCACTCAGGAGGTGCACTGCAAATCATGATCAATGAGTTAGACAGGCAGAGCAGATCGATGGGTCTAAAAATTAACATGCAGAAAACCAAGGTAATGTTCAACAGCCTAGCAAGGGAACAACAGTTCACAATCGGCAGCGAGAGCCTAGAAATTGTGACGGAATACGTCTACTTAGGGCAGGTAGTGACAGCTGATCCGGATCATGACAGGGAGATAACTAGAAGGAGAAGAATGGGGTGGAGCGCATATGGCAAATTCTCGCAGATCCTGAGTGGCAGTTTACCACATTTCCCTCAAGAGGAAAGTGTACAACAGCATAATCTTACCGGTACTCACCTACGGGGCAGAAACGTGGAGGCTAACGAAAAGAGTTCAGCTTAAGTTAAGGACAACGCAGCGAGCCATGGAAAGAAAATTGATAGGTGTAACGTTAAGAGATCGGAAGCGGGCAGAGTGGGTGAGGGAACAAACACGGGTTAATGACATCCTAGTCGAAATCAAGAGAAAGAAATGGGCTTGGGCAGGGCATGTAATGCGAAGGCAAGATAACCGCTGGTCCTTAAGGGTAACGGAGTGGATTCCAAGAGAAAGTAAGCGGAGCAGGGGGCGCAAGAAGGTTAGGTGGGCGGATGAGATTAAGAAGCTTGCAGGCAAAGGGTGGATGCAGCTGGCAAAGGATAGGGTTAATTGGAGAGACATGGGAGAGGCCTTTGCCCTGCAGTGGGTGTAATAAGGCTGATGATGACGATGATGATGATGACCAGCAGTTGTGACCTTTTCTCTGTGCAAGATTCACTGTCCCGTCGAGCAACGCCGACTCCCTCCACTAATATATATATATATATATATATATATATATATATATATATATATATATATATATATATATATATATATATATATATATATATATATATATAAAAATTTGCCAGGGACCACCGGAGGACGAGGTCGTAGCAAGCGAAAAAGAGGTGGTGGAAGTTGGATCGCCTGGACGCTATCGGGAGCTGAATTGATATGCCCGGTGTGGACCGACCTCGCGTAAAGGTTTTTGCGCCCGTAACAACTTAGTATACGCTTGCTGGGTACGCACTAATCAATAAACGGAGCATCCACCTCAGCCCTGTTCGGAGTCGACGGCCTACCACGTCCCGTACCCAATATTTCCCTACATGAAGAAGCCACCCAGGCTTGCACTCAGCAGCTCCTGGCCGCATTACCGCGAACCCAGCACCATCGCGGGCACAGACGGTGATGGCATGGACGCGTGGGTCACGCTTTACGAACGAGTGAGCCGCTATGAGCTGTCCTTATGAAGGAGTGAGCCGCCCTTGCAAACTCTGGGACGGTAGCACCAGCAGACAGAACTGGCGGAGCATGATTACCCGCAGTTTTTAAACCTAAACCTTAAGTTCACTCACAAAGGTGTCTGCTGGTGCTACCGTCCCAGAGTTTGTAAGGATTTACTTCCTTACGATTCGGCCCATTAAAAAATAATCAAGCGAGCAATTGCGAAGGAAGCGCTACCGCGTGCTTTGCTGAGATGCTGCTGCCACATGATGGAGAGCTTTGCTAACCAGCTCATGAGGGTCCGATCGGTGGGCTATCCCGAACGCGTGGTAGCGGCTGTGATGGAGGCCCTGATACAAAGCATGAAAGGACAGGCCCACAAGCACAAAAGCCAACTTAATGGGAACGTCGCGACCAGACCTGTAGTCGCACCTTACGTACACAAGGTACCGCTTAATTTGAAGAAGGTCGCCAGCAAACACGGCGTTAGAATCGTTTTCTCCACCCCTAGAAATTAGCTAACATGTGCAGTAGATTGACGAGCAATGGGAGAAAGAACACCAACGGCTGCTCTAAGAAGCATGTTAAGCCGTATGTCGACTGTGCCACGGGTGTCGTTTATGAAATTCCCTAAACATGTGATAAGGTTTAGGTCGGCCAAACCGGCCGATGTGTGAATGATCGGGCCGGAGAGCAGAAACGTTTTGTAAGGAACAATCTTAATTTGCACGTACAGGCCCACTGACCATCTTGTTATTTCAAACCTAAGTGTGAGCCAAAACTGACGCAGATAAGAATTTAGGCAGGAGCAAGGGCACACTCGCGCGTGATTTACTCGAAGCTTCTTTTGTCAATAGGCTGTGTTCGGATTTCATCAGTGAAACCCTGGTGTCTCTATTTAGTGGCGAAAGTCTTGTAATAAATTTGATTTGATAGGGGTGACGTAAAATGTGGGTCAGAAGCTTGCCGGCTGTGTGAAGGTGTGATGGTATCGACACCGCCAATTTTGATGCATGTGCAGAAACTCTCGGTCTTTCCTGTTTCGAAGAAATAAAACTAGACGGAGTCAGCGCCTGTCCTGTCCTGTTGTCTGTGTGCTCGTCTTTTTGAGCGATGTGGAACTTTTCCCTGTTTCATATCCTCTTTGCTTGATGTGGCCATAGTGACACCGGCATGCAGTGGTGACCGGGAAAAACCCGCCGTCTGATGTACGCTGCTGTCCCAACAGGTGGCGCGAGCAGTATAAGGCTTTCTCATTGAGGACTTTGCGTCCGGGTGGAGCGCTCTTTCGGGGCTATGTAATTGTGCGCGATGTTCAGTGAGCACTGGTCAAAGTGGGTGTATAGACACAACATTATGGGAGTAAACAGTAATGTAGAAGAGTTCAATACAAGAACGTGGACTGTGTTGTGATAATAGTGTGAATGTGAACCAAGAACCGTGACTGTGTGTGAAGAGAAACCGCTGAATGGAGCCATTAACCCTATTCGGGAATTAATAAATCCATGGAGTTCATGGCGAAGCCGGCATTAAACGTTGAGTGGAGGTCCAGTAGTAGGCGCCCGTCGCCAGCCTAATGGAAACCCGTTAGCATAGCGCTCATGGAGCCGCAGAACACGGAGAAAATGAGCTGAAAACCAAATATGCAGCGTTCCACATAGCGTGTCAACACACTGACATATCATTTCATAAATCTCCTCCTTGCCTCACCAGTCCTCATATTCCGAACAGCGCCTACTGTACTACCAACGCCTGTCATATACGACAAAATTAAGTCGTGAGTAAAGCTCTGTACGGCCTGTCTCTTCTGCCATTCTCGCTGACTACCGGTTCTGCCCATCCCTTCTTTAGGCTGGTAACGTAGGCTCAGGCGGCAACTAGTGAGTCGGAAGAATGGACCCACGCTTCTACAATATCAGAGCTAATGATATCTTAGGCACTATGAATGAAGCAGGCAGCCGTTTTTCCGATTGGCAGCGCCCGTGCGATGCAGAAACAGCTAGTGTTAAAACCATCGGATTGAATTCATGTTAGGCGTTTCCCGCAATTACACCGCAGTGACAGCTAGTGAGCTAAACAATTCCATCCCTTTCCGTGGTGCGCACTGGCACTGTGCGCGTGTAGGGCAGGAGCGTCGCCCAACCATCTTTTCGTCGCCCCTAAACACGAGACCCATGACACGATACACTCCCCGTCTAAACTGCCGCCAGGGTATCTTTTGATACTATTCTTTCTCTTTTTATGTCAATCGCGATTACACCGCGGTGCGTCACTTTTGGACTGACTTCACTGAAAAGCTGTTGACTTCACGCCTATTGGCTGCTTCACGAAACACAAAAATTGTAGAGAATTAGTAGCCTTGCGAATTAGGCAAGCGTATTTACTTGCCACTGTTAGGAAACAAATGTGCGGTGCCACCGCCTTGCTGCTCTGGTATAGTTACTTTATTCCCAATTGTTTGCGTAGTAAATTACTGTAGGCCATCTATGTACAAACTTCAGCGCAAAATAGGAGACATTAACACGAAAGGTGGACAGGACAACCCGTTTTCCTGTCCACCTTTCATGTGAGTGTCTACTATTGTGCGCTGAAGCTCATACGTACAACTATGCTCCGACTAGCTCAGTAACAAGTGTTACTTGCGTTGGCCTTCTAGAGTAACCTGCAGAGTAACTTGCAGAAAATTTGAAAAAATAAACATTTACTGTATTCAGCGAGAGGAACCATAAATATTAGAGCTATCGCAAAAACGTATTTCGAATGCAATACACGAAAAGATTCCAAGAAAAGGTCACTTTATAAAGAAGCTTGCGAAGACGCATAGCCGCGACATACTAGATTTTTCATCTTGCCTATTCTAATCAGACTAGATTTTTCATCTTGCCTATTCTAATCAGTATATAATTCTTACACGTACCGTGATTCTAATAAAACTGCTGCTGGCTTTACAGGCCTGTCGGTAGCGAAAATGCACTCTCCTCTCAACATAATTTCACCGCAACGGTGTAGTTATAGGCAGTTTGTTCGTGATAACTGAGCCAAGCATTTAAGACTCATCATCTCTCAATTGCTGCCAATCAAACGAATGATGTTGCGTACGAAGTTGAGCGACATCGAATGGTTTGAAACTCATTTGCGGCGAGCAGCCGCCATTGGAAACTTAAGTTATAACGTTTATTAACCAGAATCGCATAACGTCCACCGTTCGCAGTTTGCGCTGTTTACATACCCTTCTTCTCACTCTTTTGCAGCTTCCAGCGAAGAATCGGAAAAAATGAAGAACTCTCAGGTTGTGCTGCTGTGCCTTTTGATCAACGTAAAATTATCTTCCCAGCGCGGACTGGGCCACTGTCCCAAAGGTATGTTCGTCGCCGGAAACCACTTAATATTGGGGCCCATTATGTGCACTAATCAGCATCTCCATTGATACCCGCAACCTGCTTCGGTGCTTCGCAGAAGCGGAAAATCATTTTGTTAATGTTTACAGCTTTGTATTTTCAAAATTGTGCGAGATACGTTGGTGCTGTCTGTGCAGGTGAATTTTGCAAAAAGGCGGACATTATGTTCGGGCTAGCGGTCAATAACTACATAAATAACTTAAATGCAAAACTTGTGTATTTTTTATTTTGGGAGAAAGAATGTGTTTTGAATTTTTGGCCGTCAACATCGAAGGATAGCCTAGTTTATGAATTTGCTTAATCGCCAATGCGGTTTGAAATACAAGGAGTTAGAAACGTGCTCTGGACAGTTGCTTGAGCCAACTTTTCCAAGTTCCGCATTTAAAAAATGGCGTTGATCATATGGGTAATGCAGCCAGTAGAGACGCCGTCTGTTTATTTTATGACGTGGAAGCAGTTAATGTGATTTCGATGACAGTACTACACTCAACGACCCCATTTTATAAATGTGCAACGCGGGAAACCGAACTAAATTGAAATGTGTATTTTTTACAGTTTAAAGCTCGAACCATATTGCCAAATACGAAAACATTGCTCACATTTGAAGTTTACGCATTTAAATTCCGCAAAATAATCTGGCCCCCTAAGACCAAAATTATAAAGTTGAATATTCAATTTTACTTAAGAAATGGTATAAATATATATGCTATTACGTACAAAAAGTCTGCCTTGCTGTACAATCGATCCTGCACAAGCAGCACTGACCTATCTATCAGTTTTTAAAAAAAATATCTCTAGTGGTTAAAAAATAACATTGTATATGTGCTGATTATACTTGCCACATATTCCGTGGTCTACAAGGGGCAAAACGCTTGTCAGTCGCCGTGCACAGGACGTGTGCAATTGTGCACACGACACCTTGTCATAACACTTGGTTCAGAAAAACTCTTGATGCGACTATGCACTACCACAGATAGGATTTAAGAGTCTTTTATTTAATTAGTGGTCACAGCTGCTTCCGCTGTCCTGGGCAGGTAGTTTAGGCATTCTAAAGAAGCGTTGTGCCGTGTGTACATTCCAACATCGGCATTTTAGTTAAGTTACACGTCCGGGTGATTGTGACTGAGAAATCAGGGGAGAGAGAGAGAGAGAGATAAAACTTTTATTGTAATTCGGGAAGGTTGCACGAGCAAACTGGTTGGCGCCCCTAGTCCAAGGCGCCACTGGATTTCGCTGACTGACGGACTTGTTGAACCAACTTTAGTTGCTGACCCAGGGCCTCGCTGGTCAGGGCCACCTCCCATTGCTCATATGTCGGGTTGGACACAGTTAAGTGTTTTGGTTTCGCTGTGCATTCCCACGATATGTGGTAGAGCGTAGGGCAACCTCCACACCAAGGGCATGTATGCTGATATTGAGTGGGGCTAATGTTGTGTAAGATGAGCAGGTTAGGGAAAGTTTTAGTCTGAATTTTCCTCCAGTCTATGGCTTTGGAGTTGTCGAGTTTTTTGTGATGAGGTGGGTGATGACCCTCATTGCCTCTCGATTAACAGCTTCTAGACGATCCCATTGAGCCCTCGTCAAATGCTAGAATTGGGCTTGGTAAACGAGGCGCGGTTGCACAACCCGCACCAACTGTCGTGCAACACCAGAGCGGGCTCCGCTTGTTTTAGGAGCAATGCGTCTAATCAGAAACAACGCCTGAACTCCTTGCTTTTTAGCCAGAGAAAGCCAAGCAGTACCTGTTCCTGACTCGTGTATTGTCAAGCCCAAGATTTTTACGGTCGAACTTTCTTGAATTGGAGTTCCGGATAAATGGAGACGAACTGGTGTTGCAGCCAGTTTGCGGGGCCCCAAGCGGCTGGCGACTGAACCGAACGCGGTTTTGCTCACTGAAAGCTGCAGACCAATTTAAGAAGCAAAAGTCGACGTAATATCTATGGCTGATTGTAGGCCTGCTGCTTGAGTCATCACGTCATTGTGAGTGCTCCACAGCGTTATGACCTCAGCATACAATAAGAACTTAATCTCAGAGACATCATGTAAGCTCCAAGCAAGGGGGATGAAAACAATATTAAATTATGTTGGCGATAACACCGATCCCTGGGGGACGCCCGCCGCGAAGAGGCACAAATGATCCGACGGCCTCACCACTGAGGCGTATGGCAAACTGCCGGCCTTCAAGGAAGGATTTAACAAAATTGCGCACTCTAATGGGGAAATGCATCATGTCAAGCGATTCCAGGATGGCAGCATGACTGATATTATCGTACGCCCTCTCAACGTCCATGGCCACTACAGTACATGCATTGTGGCTGCAAGTTGAGGCCAGAACTGCTGACGCCAAGACAGCCGGTCGATCTTCTGTACCTATGGACGTACGAAAGCCAATTTGGGCGGGATGGTAGAAACCACGGTGCTAAAGCCACCACGACAGTCGTGTGGCAAGCATTTTTTCGGTAAGATTGCATAATGTTGGCGTAAGCGATATAGGCCGGAAATTCCCGAGGTCTGTCGGCGGCTTCCCCGGCTTTGGTATGGGGATCACAATAGCCGATTTCCAGGTTTCTGGTACGACGCCTTCTATCCATACCTTGTTAATGGTGGCGAGGAGTTGAGGCAGTACATCGGAACTTAAGTTCTTGTAAACCTCGTACGGAATGGAGTCCGGACCGGGCGCATTCTTCCGACGGGCCTCGTCTCTTGCTGAACGCAACTCGGGCATTGAAAATGGGCTTGCAGTTCCCTCGGCGTCGGCTGTAGATGGGAGCTTATCGACATATGCTGGATTGGCAGCCAAGGGGGCTCCTATGAACCTTGGAGGCAACACATCATACTTGGGGAAAAACTTCCGCGCTGCCTCTCTGGCGAAATCATCCGGAGCTAAGTTAGCTGCGAAGCGTGCTGTGACCGCTGCGTCAGGACGACGGGAACCATGTTCCATTGCATGAAACGTTCGCCAGAGAGCAGCATTCGATGACTTTGTCGAGAACTGCTCACACCACGCATGCCACTGCCGTCGAGAGAGATCGCGTTCATATCTACGAGCCTTGGCAGTAAGGTAATTCAGCCTTGTCCGTGCTTGCGCAGAGGTTGTGTCTCAGGAAGCTGCCATCTCCACTTGTCGACGAGCAGCCCACAGGTTAAGCAGGCCCACATCCAGCGCCGGGCGATTCACGTCCGTCCACGTGACAGCAGTAGCCTTATTCATCGCAGTTTGTACGCAGTCCACAAGTAGTGCAGATGATTGCAGGGAGAGATCTTCGACAGCGGCGCGAAACGTGTCCCAATTGACCACAGAACACCAACGGCGTAATCGGCGGGCCCTTGGTGGATGGAGACCGATAATGACAGGATGGTGGTCACTACCCCAGCAGTCTGGCTGCAGGTGCTTCACAGCCACTGCGACTATCTCTTGATATGAGGTGCACCAGTTTTCTAGAGAGAGGCAAATTGAGGAAAACGCGCATAAATGTACACCGCCGGCTTTCCCAGGGGGGCATCAGTGTGCACACGACGGTCGTTCATTCAAGGAGACTTGTATACGTTAAAGCCCGGAATGGATGGCAAGACATTGGTCTCCTGCAGTAGCAGGGCCCACACCTGGAGCTTGTTCACGCGAAGTCGAGATTTGAGCTCTCCCAGCTTTGTGGAGAGGCCTCTGTAGTTCTATTGGAGCACGCCACAACAACGTGTACTCGCCATTTTCGATTAGGCTTACAAGCGGTGTAATAGAACTGATGTCAGGTTAGATAACTGGTTTACCATAAATCGGAGGAGGGATGTCGTTGAGTTATCCTGCAGTGTGGCAGAAGACCTGGTAGAGTCTGCGAAAAACGCATGAGGGCTGGACGTAGTCGAAGGCGCTGCAGCATTGACTGGCGTGGAGTGGGATTCCGCTGGTTGTCTACGGCGAGCAAGCAGTTCACGGCGTTGAGGTAGCTTAGAGACCTCGGCTAAAAGGCGTGCAATTTGGTCGTCAACTGCTGCCATGTCCTCACGCAGAGGTTCCAGTATGCTGTGCTTTTGTGTAGCTTGATGGCGACGGCGATCCTTGCGCACTTTATCACTGTACGACTTCTGGGCGAGGGCTGCAGATGGATTGGGCTTAGAAAGCTCCGGCCAGTAGTCTTCATCCCACTAAAGAGCCGCAAGCCTGTTGGATGTCTGTATCGGCTCTGTTTTCATTCGGAGGCACTTGCTTACGGATCCCACGTCGAACCTTTGTTGCTTTCTGTTTTGTTGGGCAAGTTGGAGAGGTGATCTCGTGGTCGTCAGTCTTGCAAAGTCCGCATCTGAAGGACGGTGTGCCTTGTGGCCGAGCGTCATCTTGTGCTGCAAAAGGGCATAATCGGCGCATGTGGCCAGGTCTGGACGAGCTAGAGCAATAGACGGCACTCGGTTTGCAATGGCAAGCCGCAGAATACAGCCATTGTAGTAAAGTCGTTCTGAGAGAGTTGGTGGGTCCTGTAGTGTGACAATGCACGAGCGATCTTTTCCCATAAACCGGCTTGGATGACACGGTGGGTTGGACAGTGCCGCTTACGCTGGAGGGTGGTCTGGTCTTCGGCAACGTCGACGTTGCAAACAACACAGCGTTGTAGGTCCGAACCTCCTACTAGGTACACCTGGACCGGTACCGAGATCTCGCTTGTAATCGTTATGCACTTGAGCGTTTGCAGACGCTCGGCAGCAGCCAAAGTCGGGAGCAACACAGCGATGGTATTAGATTTCGTTCTAGACGTGAAGCCACGAAAACCTTTGGTCCCAAGACACTCGTCCAGGTTCACCTGAAGAATCCTGTTCGGAATGTCTGTCAGGCTTTTTGCTGCCAGAGATTTAATGGCCACTTTATACAATACCGATCCCTATGCCGGCACAGCCACCTGGTTGCCATACGCTGGGCAGGAACGCTTGCCTTGTGAGCTGCAGTTGGCAGAAGATGAATCCTGTGCAGTGTTCCCTGATGGGCGCTTTTGACAACTGCGGGAAGCTGATGGCACGGATGGGGGTGCTGAAGACAGGTCCATTGGAGAGCTCTCCTTCTCACGCTGCACGGTTGAAGCCCCATCCAGCAGTGGAGGCAGGGCAGCCATTGCCGAGTTCCGCCCAGAGGGCAGATCGCTAACAGGCTGTGGTGCATTTGGAGAACGCGGGATGTGCACTGCCGCTGATGGACCGGGAGCCTCCATACTTGTTCACATCTTTAACAATCGCTTAGGGACAGCACTTTGGTAAAAAATGCAATTAGCGAAAGTTTCTGCTCTTTACAAAAGAGGAGATTTAAATGGCCTAGGTAACCACATACCAATCTCGTTTCTAGCATTGTTCTCAAAAAGCATTCGAAAAAATGCTTCATCTAAGAATGGTGAATTTCCTCCATAAAGTTACCCTGCAAAACGTCATCTCAGTTTGGTTCCTGCGAAGGCAAATCAGATGAGCCTGCCTTACTACGAAAAAACTGTAGGGAACACTTAAGCTCCGCCTTAAGGGCATGACGCGATAGCGTATTGGGATAATCCCTATATATGCAGAAGGTCATTCTGTGCTTTACACTCATACACCACTGGTAGTCCTTATACCGCTCCTGGCGTAGTGAGCGCTGTGTAGCCCAGGTTACTCTTCCCGAGAGACCAGTAACTAACAACTTCCACCTGCCACGGTGGCCAGTTTACTCACTATCCATTGGTCAGGTTGTAATGACGCTGCGAGCTTACTTGACCTAGCTGGCCCATCTGCCTCCCAGGTTGCTCTCTGGACACCATTTGCCACAGTTGTGCCCGTGATGTTTCTTTCACAACACCGACAGCACCGACGCCAGGATTTCTGAACAACGGGGCCATTAACGCTGTCGCGTTAAGATAACTCTAGTGCTACAGGCGTGACGAAGACTATTTAGGAAGCTCGGAGTGACACGTGAAAGAAGTAGCGCATACCGGCGCTTCATGGCCTAGCGTCTAACAGCTAGCGGCTGTCTGTCTTTGTGTGCCTGTGTGTCCAATTGTACCGTTACTCACGTTACAGTATATAAACACAATTAGAAAACAAAAGTATTATCATTGCTGTACTTGTATATTTTTTGAAGGCTTTAAACATAGTAAATATTACAATATTGGTGAATAAGTTTCATTGCTATAGTACCAGAAGAAAATCACTATCACAATTAACTATTATCGATCATTTATTTAGACAGTTAGTGGTATTGATTAATGGCATACAGTCTAAGCCGAAACATCTTTTGTGCGGTGTGCCTCCAGGAAGTACACTCGGACATTCACTAACTTATCGATCCGTGTAACGCCACAAAGAAGTCCGTGGAGGAATAGTCTATAGGTAATTTAATGCAGACAAACTAGTGTAAGACTAAAACGGCGATTTTTCAGACGGAAATAAACTAATCAAACAGCACGAAAATACTATTGCAATCTTACGACATATAGCAATACTGCCGCAGTTTAATTACATCGGGGTTATATTTTCCTTAGTTATGTCATGGGAATGCTATGTCAATTGTGTGTTACACAAAATAACTGATATCACTCGTGAAATACGTCGTTCAACAAGTATCCTCCCTGTGCGCGTAGAGTATCACAGATTTGTAGCCAGTAAAAATAATCGGCTCAGAAAAATGCTTGTGTTTGATTGCACTAAAAGCAGCGAAAAGACTACGTTCTTTGTTTTGCTCTGTCCGTTGTTAGATTGCGGAAAATATGCAAGTGATTATGCCTGCGACGCTGACATAAAGGAAGAATATTGCCCTGGACAAAAGCCTTCACCATGCCAAGGCGGGGATAAATGCGTGTGCTATACCGGATATTTCCGCAAGGCAGAAAAAGAATGCGTCCCCCGGCTAAGAGACTGCCGTGAGTAAAGCACGCTGATAGAAAATTAGCATCCGTAAATGTTTATTTTCTCACAGGTATTTGGTGCAAAAATTGGTCGAATATTGGCGGAATGACCGCAGTGTCTATTTCGTCCTTATCGCGTTGCAAATCCACTGCTGGTATAGATGGTGCGTTACAAAAACAGTTTTTCTGTTCTTTTAGTCTTTAAAATTCTTAAAGATATCTCTTATAAAAAACGTGACAAAAATATTGCTTATTTTTTCTTTCAACAGCATCAAGGATTCATATTGTCTACAGATATTACAAAAAAAATTTAGACTAATCCTGAAGGCTACAGAAACAGTTTACTATTAAATATTGGTATTTACTGTGGAAGCAAAATAAGTGATTGGGAGGTCCTCCTAGTCGAGTGTTTGTAGGAAGTCCGTCTAGATAGTGGTACGTTTTAAAGCACAATGAATAAAAAAATATAGTTACCACTCTATGTCAGACGGAAAATATGATAGGTTGGATTTAATGGTGTCAGACCGCCAAAGTACTCCATATTAGACGCATTTTGCGCTGCCTGCAGTCAATTCTCTATAGTGCGTACTTTGGCGCTTGTGCATCAGTCATTAATCTAAGGTTAAAGGCGCACTAAAGAGGAATCTGAACTCGTATTTTTTATCGCGGTAACTCGGTCTACACGTTCTGAACATTCTTAAAAAGCTCGAACTATTATTCTCCTGTGCAGCCAATTTCCCTGATTTGAATCGGGATAAATGTCAGGGTTCCTGCCCTCACCTCAGAAAAGAGGAGGAGACAACCATCGCGTGGAGTGCCTTTCAGCCAACACCGTGGCAGCTTGCCGTTCTGCCATCGGAGGAGTGTTTCGTAAATCAGAGCCCAGGCGTATTTTTGATTCTGTGGGCCTAATCTGCTGCTATGTTGTCTGCGACTGAAACTGTGCATTCATAGTAACCTTAAAAAAACTAATAAAAGCTAAAGCAAAGCTGCCACGGGACTGGCTGAAAGGCACTCCACGCGTTGGCTGGCTCCTCCTACATTCAGCGTTGAGTTTGAAAAAAAAGGTGGCAACCGAGTAGTTTAACCCGATTCAAATTAGGGAAATCGGCCGCACAGGATTTGAAGTTTCTAAGATTGTTCTGAACGTATAGATTGAGTTCCCGCGTTAGAATAACGAGTTCGGATTCCTCTTTAGTGCAACTTTAAGAGCTTGTTGGCAATTTCATGGCGATGATTTGTAGCGCTACAATGAAAAAACGAAAATCGAATCTTGCCGACACACTATCGCCCCCACACGTTCCAGTGACTGAAGTTTAAACGGTTCGAATGGGCTGAATCGGAATCGCTACGGTAATTCTGGAGGCTAATTGGTAATCCATGATTAAGACTTGTAGAGCACCAATGTAAAAATGACACATACAGGCAATTTGACACAAATGCGCTTGGGTGCAACTAGTCTTCGAGGGTCATTTTTCTCGGTTTTGAGCAGCAGTTCTTCGTCGTTCAGTGCGATCTTAGGTGAGTTATGCTCATCACTTAATTCTCCCTTTTCCGTGTTCTTAAACGTTATCAGCATGTAAATGACTGAAGATATTCGAAACAGCGTTTTCACCGGTCGCCTGCATAGCCGACACCCATAGCATGGCTCACAAAATGAATGTTTGGTTATTGCACTATCTCGGTACATGTAAAGCCATTAAGGCTAGCGACCGAGCTTTCACTGGGTTTCTGGTAGCTCAGGCATAGGCGAGAAACATTGCCTTGTGAAAGCAGATGCGGCACTGCTTTTGAGAGCTTCATCTTGGGGTATGGCGAAATGCCGCCTTGTTTATAGCAAGGTATTTTTTTGGAAAGCAATCCTCGCAGTCGTTGTTATTGTTGCCTCAGATATGATGGCACATACCCACGGCGGGGGATTGCAGTCCCGACGTCCGCGATAACGCATTTCGGTCCTCGTCGCTTTCTTCATTCCGCACCTTCGTGTGCCTACTGCCGACAGTAAGGTTCCGCTATAAAACGCATTCTTCGGCGCGTGCTCCGACAATAGGTGGTAAAACTACCATTTGAAAGGGGTTTAATAGCTCAAGCACCACCAGAACCAGGAAGGCGGAACCAGGCGCAGAACGGGGCCTTCTAGGCGTCCACGGTTATTCTAGAGCCCAGCAGCAGCACGCGCTCAGCGATAGCACTGCCGCAACCTCGTTGTCACATCTTCGTCTTTACAATGGCCCCTGGGGATGAAAGGAGCCATCCTGGCGACTCAAGGCGTAGTGCAGATCAAGGGGTCATGGTAAGGCTTGAGGCGACTGACATGCACCGTTTCACGGCCACGACGGCGAAGGCCAGAGGAGGGTGTCAGCGGTTCGACGACATAGTTCACAGGGGAAGGTTGAGAAAGAACACGGTAAGGGCCTCGATATTTGGCTTGGAATTTGGACGACAGGCCAGGAGGGCCAGCAGGGATCCAGAGCCAGACAAGTGAGCCGGGGGAAAGGGGTACGTGAGTTTGACTACCGGAATCCCGATGCTCTTTTTGTCGATTCTGGTCAGCGGACGTGAGGGAACGGGCGAGCTGGCGGCATTCCTCGGCATACTTGGCAATTTCAGAAGCAGTTGCGCAGTCAGATGCATCAAGATGGTAGGGAAGAATGGTGTCAAGCATGCTTGTAGGTTCGCTGCCGTAAAGAAGAAAGAACGGAGAATAGCCTGTGGTGGACTGGACGGCGGTATTATATGCGTAGGTGACGAACGGAAGAACGAGGTCCCAGTTGGAATGGTCGGGACTGATATACATTGTGAGCATGTCACCGAGTGTCCGGTTAAACCGTTCGGTGAGGCCGTTGGTATGAGGATGGTACGCTGTGCAGGTTCTGTGAACGATGCGGCACTCTTGCAGAAGAGCCTGGACAACCTCGGATAAAAACACACGGCCGCAGTCGCTCAGAAGCTCACGAGGGGCGCCGTGGCGGAGAATGAGCTGGCGGAGAATGAAGAAGGCTACGTCTCGCGATGTAGCCGCCGGAAGAGCCGCCGTTTCAGCATAGCGCGTGAGATGGTCTATGGCGACTATAACCCAACGGTGACCTGAAGGGGTAGAGGGCAGGGGCCCGTAAAGGTCGATGCCGACGAGATCAAAGGGAAGGGCAGGGCAAGGTAATGGCTGCGATGGGCCAGAAAGGCGCTGTGACGGAGACTTGCGGCGTTGGCACGCAATGCATTTCGGATGAAGCGCCGAAAGTAGGAACAGAGGCCAATGAAACTCCGCAGTTCTTTGAGAGTAGAAGGCTTTGGAAAGTCGGCAACCGCGCGAAGCTTTGCCGGATCCGGAAGGATGCCCGCTTTGGATACGACATGGCCGAGTACGGTCAGTTGGCGAGCGCCGAAGTGGCATTTCTTCAAATTTAGTTGCAGGCCGGCGGCGGTGAGGCAGGTCAACACTTGGCGCAGACGAGTCAGATCTGTGGAGAAGTCGGCCGAGAAAACAACGATGTCGTCGAGGTAGCAAAGACACGTCTTCCAGCGCAAGCCGCGCAAGACGTTATCCATCATGCGTTCGAATGTTGCGGGGGCATTGCAAAGACCAAATGGCATGACGTTAAATTCGTATAGTCCGTCGGGCGTGACGAAAGCAGTTTTTTCACGATCGCATTTGGACATGGGGATTTGCCAGTATCCAGAACGCAGATCCAGGGACGAAAAGAATTCCGCACCTTGCAGACAATCGAGGGCGTCATCGGTGCGTGGTAGAGGATAAACGTCTTTCCTAGTTATTGTGTTTAGGCGGCGATAGTCCACACAGAATCTTATGGAGCCATCTTTCTTTCGAACCAGCACGACCGGGGATGACCAAGGGCTGTGCGACGGCTGTATAATCCCACGCTCGAGCATGTCGTCCACTTGCTCGTTGAGGACTCGACGCTCTGTCGCTGACACGCGATATGGGCGCTGTCGCAGAGGTGGATGGGAGCCGGTATCGATGGTATGGTGGACATGTGAAGAACGCCCGAGGGGAGACTGGCACGCGTCAAACGATGAACGAAATTGGTGTAACAGGTGGAACACCTGGTCACGGTAGGGAGAAGTGAGATCTTGATCGATGGCGCTATACAGAATGTCAGAGGGCGGTGGGGGTGACAGGGGAACAGGAGTAAGAGAGTCCAGCGATGGCGGGAGAGCAGTTTCTCGGTCGTCGTCAAGTTGCAGAAGTTCAGCCGGTTCGACGCACCCAAGGCATTCACCATGAATCAGGGTCACTGGAGATGAGAGAGGGTTGCTGACGAGCATGGCTGTCGTTCCGGAGGTCACCGTGAGGACAGCGAAGGGTAGCGGCATGTTCTTGCGGCGAAGAAATAACTCCGAGGGGGTAAAGAGTACAGTTACAGCAGGTTGGTTGCGTGGTGAGGCGCACGAGAGGGATACAAGGACAGAGGAATTTGCCGGGAGCTCGACATCGTGAGACAGGTGTACTTTGGCCGGATATTCAGGAGACGGTGCGGCCGGGTAGGCGTTGGGCAGGGCAGAGAAAGTAACTTCGGCGCGGGCACAATCGACGACGGCGGAGTGCTCAGAAAGAAAGTCCCATCCTAGAATTACGTCATGGGAGCAAGAGGAGAGGATCAGGAATTGAATGATGTACAAGACGTCTTGAATAACGACTCGCGCGGTGCAGGTTGCGAGCGGCTCGACCTGTTCGGCGGTAGCAGTGCGAAGAGAAACTCCCGAAAATGGCGTCATGACTTTCTTCAGTTTTCGACAAAATTTCGCGTCCATAATTGAGACAGCAGCTCCGGTGTCCACGAGACCACAGGTTGCAACACCTTCGACAAAAACATCAATAACGTTTGTTGGTGAGAGCAGAGGCCTTGTAGAGTTCCCAGTGGACGCAGCTCTTGCCTCGGGAACTGCGCTCATTAGTTTTCCGCGGCGGAAGGGCTGGCCCGGCGGCGCATAGGAGATAGGGAACGGCGCCGCGGAGAAGAGGAACGATGAGAGGTGGCAGCCTGGCGGTTGGTGGAGAAGGCAGGAGGCAATGGGTCCGCTTGCACGCGGGGCGGCTGTATGTAAGACCCATACGCAGATGGTGGCAGGACGTCAGCAGGCGAAGAAGGACGTCTGCGGCAGTAGCGGGCTACATGGCCGGCGAAGCCGCAGGCAAAGCAAATAGGCCTATTGTCGCGAGTACGCCACAAACGACCGTAGTACGAGACTGCCGGCGTGAAGCGAGGCGATGGTTGTGCCACCTGAGCCCGATACGAGAAATCAGGCGGGGGCGTCGAAGGTGGCGGCGCTTGAGTGGCGTCATGAAAAGTGCTCAAGGGATGGGATGGTGGTCTGGCAAGAACGGCGGCGTACGTAAGAGGGGCAGCAACAGGTTGCTGGGGCAGGGGTGGCAGGGCCTCCGCAACTTGGGCTCGGATCGTCTGCTGAAGGGTGGGAGACAGCGCTGGCGGGGGGCTCCGAACTCCAGAAATGAGCGCTAGTTGGCGTGCGATCTCCTCTCGAATGAACTTCTGAATGTCATGCCTGAGCTGCTGCCCTCCTGCGGTCTCGACATCAGCGGACAGGACGTCGGCAGGCTGTACGGTGCGACGAGTGAGGACGCGTTGCTTGCGGAGCTCCTCGTAGCTCTGGCACAAGCTGATGACGGAGGCCACGGTGGCCGGCTGCTTGTCTAGAAGCATTTGGAACGCATCTACATCGATACCCTTCATGATATTTTGGATCTTATCAGCCTCGGTCATATCGCTGTTCACGCGCTTGCAAAGATCCACCACGTCCTCAATATAACTAATAAATGTCTCGCCAGGCTGCTGAGCCCGTTCGCGTAAGCGCTATTCGGCGCGAAGTTTGCGCACGCCAGGACGGCCAAATACCTCAGTGAAGCTGGTCTTGAACGTGGACCATGTGGCGATATCGGCTTCGTGGTTACGGAACCAGAGGTTGGCGCCATCAGCCAGGTAAAAGATGACGTTGTTTAGTTTCATGGCGTCGTCCCAGCGGTTGTGCGTGCTGACCCGCTCGTAGGAAGCCAGCCAGTCCTCGACGTCAGAGTCGCCGAGCCCACTGAAGACAGCCGGGTCCCGTTGTCGAGGTGTGCCGGAGCAGACAAGCGGAGCAGCCGGTGTCTGGGGAGCCAGGGGGGAGTTATTCGGCATTGCTGACGTTACAGTGCCGCTGCGGAGCTCCAGGACGGGATCAGGAGCAACCTCCACCACTTGAAAGGGGGTTTAATAGCTCAGGCGCCACGAGAACCAGGAAGGCAGAACCAGGCGCAGAACGAGGCCTTCTAGGCGTCCGCGGTTATTCTAGAGCCCGGCAGCAGCACGCGCTCAGCGATAGCACTGCCGCTACCTCGTTGTCACATCTTCGTCTTTACACATTTAAGGAATCGGGGATCCCCCTTGGAGCTACTTTACAATAAGCTCTAGTAGAGCTACTTGCAGGGATATTGGCATTATGGCGAGACCAACTAATTTGGGCAGTATTGTTCACAAAAGGCTAATTTGCCATTTGGCTTTTGTCCGGACAGCATGTGCACCGGCCTTTGAAACACAGCACGTGGTACACTAGCACGTGCTAGAAGTACGTGCCCAACAGTTGTTCAGGTGCTTTCTCCAACCCAATGTGTACGAAGGTACTTGAGTTAATCGCACAGGAGCTGAGAAATCGGAACCTTGCGAGAGATTAGGAAAGCCAGAAGTAAAGCCTGTCAGCATTGAAAAAAAAATCCTGCGCTTTAATTTTCTTCCTTTGCTTGGAAGCTCTTGGTGAATGACCTGAGCTGAGGAGAATTAGCAGTTTTGCTTTTGCGACCATTTTCATTGCAGTGAGTGTGAGCTGCGATGAAATTCAGTATTGCCGCTCGCCACTCTGTTTCGAAAATGAGGCAATTCAGGCTCTACTAACACACAGAAAATAATATGGAACACACAGTAATATTCAGAAAAATTTCCGCATTTTTTATCGGTAGAAAATCTAAAACACAATGATAATCATTATTTTACTGCTTGTCCGTAAATCATTTCACATGATGTACGCTGCTGTTTTTTCTCCTGCTAACAGCACAGCCGTGGCGGAAATAGTGATATTACGATAGTTGTAGTGAATCCGCCTCGATACTATTTAAAGCAATGGGTCAGATTATAGGAGCGTTTGCTCTCACTTGCCTTCTATAGTAGCATCTGTTTTCTTTTCAGTTTTGTGTGCGTACCGATAACCGACTTTCTTAGTGAAGAAGGAAAACATGTTAAGACCACCTAACGTCGCAGACAAGTCTTTAGTCCTTAAATATTAATCAATGACGGTCGCAAAATCTTGCGTTCTGTTAACGTTAGAGCAGGTCTGCGCCCCTCCAATATCCTCCACAGGGTACTCTGCCAGAAGCAATGTCTATTGACGAGTTCGTAAGAGTGTTATGCGTACGCATTCTTTTCAGTCTTTTACACACACTTGCTAGCAATGAGTGCGGGCCGAGTTTATTTCTTTTTCTCAGTGAGCATACTCGCAATGCTCGCTAAGCTATCACTGAAATCTCTTGACTGGCTAGAGGTAGTCTTGTTGCTTCAACTTCTAGAAGGGGCATTGCATTGGAGGCAAAATACACTGATTGTTGTCTTGTGACCATTGTTCACAATAGAAATATTTTAGGGTGGCGAATGTCAATCCTGAACTTCTACCAAGCCGTACCCCTTAGATCAGGTGCACCTCTTGCGAGAAAAACTTGCCATTTATATTAGTATTCTGGCCTTCGGGTATTGACATAGCTATGATCAATGTCGCGAAGATGCTCAGCCCGATGGACCGTACCGAGCACTACGGTTAACACTTAAACAACCACTTTTATTACGGAGCTCTGCATTGAGCATGTAAAAAGAATTCAGCGGTGTTTTGTAGCGATAGCTACATTACGGTAGCATTTCGGTAGCCCTGTGGCTACGTCGCCCCCACCCGTGCTCCCCTGGTTGGTACGCCTTTTGACCGCGGCTTGCAATATTGGAGCTTTCGGGCTATTCCCGGATATTCCGGCCATAGCGAGACAATTTTTTCCTTGATAACTGTAAGAGAAGCGTGGGCTCAGCTTAAGTACCGAGTGCCCCTGGATGAGCAGAATTGCTGATAGGAATTATGTATTGATTATAGCCGCAATCATCACAGCAGCGGCTTACGCGATTGTGAAATTATTTTGTATAGCAAATGATTTAGTCAGTACAAATCGCAGCTGACAAGAGCAGAACTTCACTGCGTACATATAGCACCATGAACATCGCTGGTGAAGGCAGCGCCACTTGCAGTGCAGGAACCCCCTCAAAACGTCGTCTTTAGTTTTGTAATCTTTAGCGGAATACGCAAACAGTTCATTCTTGTTGCCTTCCTGGAAAAGCAGCGGAAGAATCTCAATGTAAGATGGACACCTGTAGACCTTGGATCAGTCGACACTCGCAGCTGTTCAGATATTTTTCTGATCGCTTGTTATTCTCTATTATTAACATTTTATTCCGTAACGTTCTTTCTAGAAGTATTTATGATGTCACTGCTGCATTGCAACCGATGAGCACTGCAAGACCGCATATCGTCACAATGTACCGGCCTGTGCATCCTCACAATAACGTAGAAGAAACTTACTCATTGTATTATGTGGCTCCATGAAAAAAGAATAAATTTAACGCATTTACATTTCAAGTTAAAGTCGGGCTAGTTGGCTATAGCTTAAGTGAGGAGGAATTTTCTAGGGGCAAATCATAGAAAGACTGACCGGCAGGGACGAGAGAAACGCTAAATCTGTTTCTTCTGTTTCAGTCAGTCTTTGTCCTTTTTTGGCTCCGGTAATGACTATTGGCGAGGAAAGTCGATGGACCAATAGGCTAGCACCAAATCGGCCGCCGACAACACGGTCGCCTTCGAGCTGAGCAGAGTACAAAGCGGAGGTGGCCAAAGAAAAAAAAATAAACGAGCAAAGCTTAGGCGGACGCCGCATGCAGACACCGCCTACGTCGAACCGACGACGGCGATGCTACTTGGATGTGAAGCACCCTGTAAGGAACCGCACATAGGCTGCTGTTTTTCGCCTATGCACAATTACATCAGAAAGATAACGCGATGCATCAGGGCCATCCTCACGCAGATAGAAAGTAAAATTCGATTCAATCATAGCTGTTAATATCAACATATAGCTTCTGCTTATGTGCTTTATCTCACCAGACTATGTGTTTATTTGCTTATTTATTGAAGTACCCTAAAGGCCTTCTGGAGAAGGTATTACATAGGGGGGACACAGGAAGCACTTTGACAACACTCTGCTCGAAAAGGCCCAGAAAAGATAGAACCAAAAAAAACATACAGACACCATTTTGAAGTACAGTAAAAAACATCAACAACACCATAGCGCAAATAAAAAAGCATAAAAATTGAAACAGCGGGGATAAGAAGGCAGAACCAACGCAGAAAAAAAATTATGGAAAATAAACACCTGAAAGAAGGTAGTGGTAAAAGTACAGTGGTGCACAGGTGCGTCACATTCTGATGTGAGTATGCAGCATTTCGTGAAATTTGTCTGGGTGAACCTCGGTAGCAATATCTGATGGTAGGTTACTCCAGTCAGATATGGTTCTAGGTATGAATGATTGCCCGTAAAGTGATTACTGACAGGCTGGGCGATTGACTTTGTAAGGATGATCACGGCTAGGGAAGATGAGGCAAAGTGGCTGAAAGAAGTCGTCATGCAAAACGTCGTGGTTATAAAGCTTGTGAAACAGAGATAGTCGAGCATGTTCTCGTCGTTGTGATAGTGGATCTAATTCGGCGCGATTGTTTAAAGATGTAACACTGGTGTACGGGCAATAGTCAGAAAAAATGAAGCGAACAGCACGGCTTTGCAGGAATTCAATGTTACGTATGATGTAATCCTGGCTCGGGTCCCAGATTGCACATGCATTTTAATGTGCAATGATTAGTATAGTATGTTGGTATGGTGTGAAATAACGGTTATTTTTCAGTGCGCAGTCTTAATTATACCGCACACAGCAGTTCCTATGCGTTTTCTTTTAGGCAGGAGCTAGAGCAGTTTCTAACTGTTCTGTCCTGTTAGGCGGGCTCTCACACTGTCGCCCGCCATCCCAAGCTAGAACATTTTTTTAAGCACTTTAGTTGTCCTGCTTCTCAGTATTTCGCCCACGACTAAGTTCTGAGCCCGCAGCACGTTTCTGTCTCGTCAATGTTGTGGACGCTCTGCTGGTTTGTGCTGACACTTCGATCGAGGTGGTGGAACATCGTCAGCATCTGTAGAAGCGTTTTGCCGCGCTGTGGGAATCGCTGCAGCATGTTACCCGCCGCGGTGGCTCAGTGGATAGGGCCCTCGACTACTGCTCCGGAGTTCCCGGGTTCGAACCCGACCGCGGCGGCTGCGTTTTTATGGAGGAAAAACGTTAAGGCGCCCGTGTGCTGTGCGATGTCAGTGCACGTTAAAGATCCCCAGGTGGTCGAAATTATTCCGGAGCCCTCCACTACGGCACCTCTTCTTCCTTTCTTCCTTCACTCCCTCCTTTATCCCTTCCCTTACGGCGCGGTTCAGGTGTCCAACGATATATGAGACAGATACTGCGCCATTTCCTTTCCCCCAAAACCAATTTTATTATTATTAGCCTCAAGTCCTTGATATTATTCTTTTAGGCCTGGGTTTTCATGTGTCTGTCATTTCTGTCCTCCCTTTCTCTCGTTTTCAGCGCAGTTCTGGCCAAATACGAGCCTTCACAAAACTAATCCCACTCGCCCCCATAATTGTGGCTTCCTCGTAAATTCGTGTATTTGGCATAAGTATCAAAGCTATCTTAATTATAAAGAAACCAAAGCCGTAACAATTCTCTTTTCACTGCAATACCTCAACGAAACTTACAATTGTCTCAAATCCGAAAAAGAAGGTGATCTATTACACTGCCAAAAATGTGAAGAAAGAGACGCACAAACGCAGAAGACATGAGATAAACATCGCAATTATAGTTTACTAGGGCATTAAAATGCCGACGTGGCCTTATTTAGGTCTTCCGTCTTATTTATGCTCACAGCCCAGAGGAGTGCTCAAAAATGCTTTTCTTTGGTGTGATTTTTCGCTTTCGATCACTTCTAGTTTGGTGCTTGCAACATTGCAACTCGACTTCACATCCTCTAGCGTAATACTAAAGCTGGCCACATGAAAATTATACTACTAATCAACTTCATACCTTTTTAACCGTTCTCCCATTTTTACCGCATGAATGACAGCTTCCTACATTTAATACCAAATTTACCATATGGCCTCCTAACCTCGGCACCCAAAGCGCGTTCTGTAGTGCTGCGCGTATACTTTACCCAGCCCAGGAAATTTCATCGCTTTTTATATTTTATGCAAGAAGACCTGGTTTTGCAAAGCTGTATTTCTATATTTTGCTCTTAAGAACCTTAAGCACACAATTTGGGGGCGATCTTTTTTTTTTTATTTCAATCTGCTCTACGAGCAATTGGAGTGTGCATCAAACCGTTGGCACCAAAACCAAAAACCGTCTCCTTTCCAGCTGCTTTGTGGTGACGGTTTTAGCCTCAAGAATTGTCTGCTGCAAGGCAGGAGGATATGTCGGCGCATTGGTTCTATCTGCCAGATCCCACCCGAAAGCAAACGATCGATCTGTCCACGTAAACGTTTATGCATCTCTAGGTACCCAGGACAAAGCTGTTGAAAATCAACATGTCATGCCACTCATGCTTCAATATTTTGTTTCATTTGTTCACTTTGAGTTCTATAGAAATTTATACTTGAGATAATATATTACTAAACAACCCATTTTTGTGCTTTAAGTTCACCGCATCTATACACATGAGCTTACCACAAGACGCAATACAAGCTGGTGTTCTTCGCTCTGTCTTGAGAAAGCGGACCTCAACAATGTTTTGTACATCTCAGCTGAGGTCGTTAGTTTCACATAAATGGCATTGTCCTTGAGCAGCTAAACTCACAAAATATATATGTATTTACAGTTTCGGGATTTTTTTTCTGCGGTATGTGTAGCAGCCTGTCGATCCTTATTGTCACACCTATGCACCAAGAGATGCCCGCCGAACGGGTCTATTATTTTCAGCACATTTAATCGCCGTGGTTGTTTGCCTGCTGAGGTGTTCTTTTCTTTGGCAAGAATTGGCTTATTTGTTCTCAGTGTCGAAAGGTGCATGATATTGTAAGCGAAACTACTTAAAATAGGACCACGACTATGTAGCACCCTCGGCTGGTCAATAGCAACCATAGCCGTTATCTCCTCCATACAACATAGATCAGGGGAACACTCTTGTGGCTTTCGTAAGTGCCTACGGCCATTTGACACCTTGTTTAGACTATAGTTGTAAGTAAACATATCCAAGATTGTTACCTCATCGGTCAAATTGAATGGTGGAACACTGTTTTGCATGCTTTTATAAAACTTTTCGATACGCACCTTCAAAATAATCAGAATCTCAGAAATCAACAAAGTGCGCCCAAATTATCTGGTTGGTCTAAAATCAATTTTTTTTCTAATCGCTTAAGCTAACTCTACGGCATATGAAAATCGCACGCATGTTTGGAACTCATGCTGCAGTGGCACGGCGGAACGAGCGAATGTGTCTTGCAAGGTTGCTTTCTAATCTTGCAGCAAGGGCCGAAAAACCGGCTATGGCCTGAAATGTCACTTTTTTAACTTTTCTGTAACGTGTGGGTTGATATAAACACCGTGGGTCGTATTCCTTAAGCAGCCTGTTTCTCTTTGTCCATTTCGCCCCAATTTGGTTCTCTCTCATTGCTCACAGAGATAAACCCGAGGCTCTCAAACGTCTGTGCAAAGCGACCTGGCCTTTGGGTGGTTGGTGACCGGACCTCACCATTGGCTGCCATTGGCTGCGACACGCAGTGAATGGTGCCGTGCGGTCGCAAACAACCCAATGGCCGGCTCGCTTTCCACAGACGCTTCACAGCCGTGGTTTTATCTGACTGAGTAATGAGAGAGAACCACACTGGCGCGAAATGAACCATGTCAAATGAATAGAATACGGCCATAGTACATCTCTTTGCATGAAAAAAAAATAAACCATTCTTCTGCTGCGTACACTGTAAATAAGAAGCGTCTTCCGGTCTGAGAGTGACTTCCGAGGAAAACTACGATGCAGAGAAACTGAAAAATGCTACTTTGAGCAACCGGCGACTACACAGCCATTCCTCGTCATAATGCCCATTTCAGTAAGAAATGGAAGTTTTCGAAATGAACGCAAAAAGACATCGACACGTGACTCTGTTCGGTGGGGTTATTTTATGATTTTGATCAGATTTGCAAACGAGATCCTTGTTTTGTTGCTAAGTGTATGTAGAGAAATGTGTAGCGTTAATAATGCTGCTGAAAATTTTCAGACACGTCTATTATATACTCTTCTCAAGAGATGGATGCATTCGGTCCTTCAGCTTTTTGTGTTCCGCTTAATATTCATTCTTCTCTGTTATTGCTACAGATACTCATTTTCAATTTTTGTTTCATGTCTGCGCTATCATCGAATGTGATAAAATAAAGGCGACAGAAAATGGGAATCAGCCAAGGCAAGTACAACTATATGTACATCTGCACTAAAATTTGTTTCAGACAAATATCGACAGCGCAAGTTTTGTCATCCTGCCAATTTTAAAAACAATGTACTTGCTTGCCAGTGGTACTTCACTATTATTATTCAGAAGCTATTAATTAGTCAAACGCGACATATAACATAGCAATATTTTGAACTGAGAAAATCTGCACTCGTCAATGCGGGCTCGCAACGAAAAAGCACTAAGAACCTTTCCCTTTCCAACAACTGTTCCTCTGTCGCTGGAATCTTTCTCGTGCAGAATTATTACCAATCTGGCAGCGACAAAAGAGGATAATAAGCTTTATTCGGACGGAAAGGCTTGTCAATGGGAGTAGTATGGATCGCTCTTGACTTCGTTCTTCTAGTCCAGGACTCTCACGGAGACAGCCGCTGCGCAGGCTCCGTCTATAAGGGCGAGCTTGCCCGGCAGGACCGTGTTGGTCTTGGCCGCCTCCCGCTCCTCCAATGAGGGGCTTTGGCGTGCAGGTTCTACCGAGTTAAGCTGGCAAGCCCACGTGGTGTGGCATAGTGCAGCCCATTCTCCGAAATGTGATTACCTCTCCTCAAACACGGTTGGATGCGTTGAGCTGAGTATGGATAGGCATAGAAAGCTGCCAATCTGCAGTCGGTGCCAGCGAGTCGCCTCGTCGCCTCTGCTTTGCTATGCTTAGGATGAGGCAGAGGGTTTCGTTTCTATACTGCCCCTTATGTATTCTGTGCCCGTCTGCACCCGTATGTCTGTGCCCTAACGGGCACACTGCGGTCTGCGCCCTAACGGGCACACTATGTCTGCGCCCTAACGGGTGACTGCTGTAGTCTGTGCCCGAGTACAGCAGTCACACTTCAGCCCCCGCTAGGTAAGTGTGGCCTCCAGAGAACGCATCAGCTGCATGTTTCTAAGGCAGCCCTACGTTTTATGGTGCACATGATATCTGATGTTTGATTCCCGAGTTTGCGCCCCCATGCTGGAGAATGAGCCACATGAACGTCTTGCCCAGTCTTTCGATGTGCGCACTCGCTTAGGCTGGCTGTGATTGCGTCAGTATGGTCAAAGACTCTCCCCGTGCGTTGCCGATAGCTACCGATTTAGCCGCAGTGAACACTTAAGCCTCGATAGGTATGCGGTCTCTGATGGCAACAATGGCGATTGCCCTGTAAGCAGAGTCCATTGTCGTGGCGACATCCGCTGTTCTTTTTTCCCCGTAGCAATCAGCGGCCATGTTGAACACGTCATTTTTCGAGGCTCTTGTCTCTCGCTTCTCTGCTGACTTGGCAGTGACAAAATCTTAAGTTTCTTATTTCCTTTTTCTGGAGAAGGCTCTAAATTAGAACAATATAATGACCTTTTCTTTATTGTTTTTTTCTCATGAAGGACATGATGATTAATTGGGAACAGTAGGAATATGGTGACTAGAAAAAATGTCCATAAGCATGATAATTCGGCATGCTAACTTTCAATAACATTTGCATGTTAGCCGCTAGTTTTAAGAGGTATGCTTGCTTATTTTATGTTTTCGAACGTTCTTGGATTTAGACTAGAATTTCCACAGTTAATACCAGCTTTATTGGTTCAGACCTCCTCAGTCATTGGTGCGCAATAATTCTCCTCAATCCAAAGTAAAAACATTCCCTGTCAATAAATTGTGTAGTAGTGCTTTTTTTAAGAGCATCTCAGGTCACACTGAAAAATCCTATTTTCTATTTTGCGGATACAATGTCTAGCTTGATAAATGGCCACTCTTTATCAGACATCTCTAAAATGAATGGATTTATGGCCGCCTCAGGCTCTTTCAGTGAAGCACAAATCTATCAAGGCATTCAAATTCGTTCTTGCTTGTAGACATCAAAGAAACGGCATTCTAAACTGACATTTTTGTTTCGAAAAACTGCAGTCTCAATATCTTTTATAACTTTACCAGCAGGATATAAAATATATAAAATAGAGCAAAACATATTAGTGCAATGATAACAATGAATACGACGTGTTAAATAACATACACTTGTTCGTAGGAGAAAGTACTTTATAAAATAAAGTGGTCACGAGAGGGTTGGCTGCGAATAGAAATTTTACGAATTTCTGTTAGAATATCGGGTATACAAAAAAAAATTTCTCATTCACGTGTGAACTGTGAAGCCAGGTGCAAAACAACGACTGCGAATATATGAGAAGAGCGCTCATTTTCATCTATATAACTAGAGGACCACAGCACCTGATCGAAATTTCATTCATTGTAAGGTTGCTAAATATAGGCAATGTTAGAAAGCAACTATAGTTAGAAGTAGTTCGGATGGTGCTGATCGCTAAAAAGCCGGAGAAAAAACATACTTGCACAGGGGTAAAGCTACTGTTTTGAAGGAGTGGTTCAAATTGGGCACTCATTGTGCTAAAGGTAATACGCGGCGTTGTAATCAAAACTTGCTCTCGGAAATGCAGATTCTCAACACCATGGAAGATGTTTATGCTGCGAAAATATCAGACGCCATACTTTTGGATTTCAAGAAAAAGTGCGTCAGATCTGTATTCACGTCAAATAAAACTGGTATCATTGAACGCACCATGACGTACAGAGAGATGATTAGGGTAAGTATACTGCGGCACACACATTTAAAATAATGTTTTTGAAGAGAGGCTAACGAGGAGACTCCACAGAACGCGAGTATCGCTTACTTTTTTAGATGAATACAGGGCTCCATAGATATTTTCGTACGTTTTCTATAGAACACGGAGTTTGATTTTATCAGAGCGACTTTAAAACTACATATAGTAAACACCTCCGGTAGCGCGTAGGATTTAAATCCGAGAGCTTGTCACATGACCACTGATCTTATAGGACATAAATTTCAGGACGTTAATTTCTTTCCAGGTTGCGGTTATTTTCATCGCATTATATGATTCGCGCTATCGCTGAATTGATGCAGGGTGGCGCATTATTGGTTCTTAACAATGAGGCAATCTTCCCCTGAGGTAATCTTCGGTCCCGTGCAATGAAAGCTTGCACGAGTCATTTCTTGGAAGACGATTTAAAAATTCATAACACGAGTTTCGTATAGCAAATTCGCGACCATGCCGGGACAACGGCGCGACTCGTGACATTTGTGGGGCAAATCGCACGGGTGCACGCTTTCTGCATCTCATATAATCTTTCCAAGTGAAAGCGACTGATGCTGAATTTTTTTAGTGGTCATTGCGAGCTCACAACTGTGGCCATTCAACAACTAATTACTATCTTTCCTGAACCCCCCTCCCCCGGAAAATGCTCAAATTAGAAACGCGGTCTATACTGTTCACGCAAAAAGAATGTAAAACTGCTAAGTTCCGCGTTTGAGGCAAATTTTCTTCAGTGGTTTGAGATAGTTCCGCGTTTGAGGCAAATTTTCTTCAGTTGTTTGAGATAGCACAATGAAATATATATCTAGGCAAAAGCACAGTTGATTGAGGCCGAACAACCCGTACGAGCTAGAACAAGATTCCATGCCACGTGGAAAACTAGCAGAGTGACATGTACCTCTCCAGTGGCACAAGATCAGCGCTGCACAATAGAGGCTTAGTACAACGTTCTTGTGAACCACTTGGTTGATTTAAAAAAAAAAGGCAGGACTGCGCTATTGAGACAGGACAGGGGACATGGAAACGAAAACGACACCATGGGCGTCTGTGGTTTTTTTTTTCATTTAAATGACTGCTGCCTTATTTGCGCCGTCCTACCCTCAATAATATTGGCCCACGAGGCTAATGAAAGCAAACACTTCCCTGATTACAAAGGCACCTTAACCCAGTAGCTAACTTGTCAGGCAGCGAATTTGAAGCAGTTTATGCACCCAATGCGCTACTAAGACCTTAGTCCCTATGTTTTTAAACATGAGGCTACGGCGACGAGACCAGCTGAATTCCTATTCAAGTACATCAAGGAATAGGAGTTGAAAGGTGTTCGTGTTAAAATCTTTATAATACTGGAACCTTGTAGGGACGTTCGCTTTGAGACTCTGGTCCTCTACAATTCATACTGCTGACTCAATAATATAGCGCTTTTCACGCATATTTCATAGGTAGGGCTTTCAGGGAGACCGCACGTGGCTTAAGACAAGTTTTCTCCTGATGAAAAATATAGCGTAGTGCTTCATTTCTTTGTACACAAAGAGCGGTCTGTCTCTCCGACCACAGTGACATAGAAAGGGAAATAGCCGCCTAGAAACAATGACTAGTAAGCTCAGCAAAACGCTCACCTTATCTCTGGAAGATGCTTTAATGTTGAGTAACCGAGCATCAGAAGCGTTGGGGAAACTTCCGCAACTGTGTGCAACTTTACTACATAAATAGGAGCTGAACGTTATTTTCTAAACAGTTATAAATGAAAAATGGATAGCTGAGAAATGGCCACAAATAAACATGCGAACGACAGTGTAGAAAAGCAAGGGCAATCCGTAGATACACTCCCAAGGATATTATAACAGTGCGGCTGTTTGAATGCATATGGTGTAACTATGAACACCGGTAAAATTGGCGACAAGCAAATAGTTACGTTGGACAAAAAATAAACAGATTCCATTGAATAGTTATGCGAGTTCCATTCTACAACATTTCGAACAGGACGTATACGCGCTATGTAACTAAAGTGATTTACCCTAGATATTGTAACATATTAAATATCACTACGTATTGTTACATAATTATTATGTCATCATAATAAAAAATATTACATTCTGCGTGATAAACTGCATTGAATTGCTGCGAAGTAACTGTTTTATTTACTTTAGAAAAAACGAGCTCAATGCCTTTATTTGGTATCATGTTACTTTCTTCAGAAACTCCATTCATTTCCTCCCCTCCTCCCAAACATAGATCATAGTCATCACGAAAGTGCCCTCAATTAATTGTCCTCATCGAGCTTACTCTGTTGGTTTAATGACCAGCGCTTCTGATGTTTAACTCATGCTCGTTCTTTTTCTGCTGACTATTCCGATCTTCGAACAATATACCCACGGTGGTAGAGTTTTAGCTGTACAGAAGGTGAGAACCATTCCCAGGTTATGTTCCGGCAGCCTAGTAGCTTCTACTTCTTTTGTAATGCATCTGCACTATGTGACATAAAAGATGCTCGCACAAGGTAAATGCGGTTTACATGATATTTGATTTTGGCTGCAGAGATGGATGACTTTCGGTTTACATGATATTTGATTTTGGCTGCAGAGATGGATGACTTTCGATTTTCGTGTACTCTTTCCAGCTGCAACCACGACAGGTGAAGCTCGTGTTTATTCTTGCAGTGCGATGTATAACGACGTACCCTTGGCGATCAGTACATGACATGAACACTTCTGAGCTGAAGTTTTATGCAAGAGAAATTCATGCGGATCCTGGTGCGCATATGTTCATGTGAACGCTCTGTGTTACGAATTTGGAGCAGGATATAGCGGAAATAAAGCCGCCTTCTCTTCATCGAAAGAATTATTACTGTATAAAACCTAAAAATAATGCTGGAAAAGTTTTCAGTACCTCGTTACGACCCTTGCTAAAATGGTCTTTAGACAGTCTATTGACTTATTGTAGACTATCTTGCCTTGCTATAGTTATTTCTTTTTGTCAATTCATACTGTGTAGACTGTTGATAAACGAAACCCTACTAAAAGTGTCTGGCCGTAAATCAATAGATTGTCTATAGACTGCCTTTAGGATTTGCACTGCCTACACTGTTCTCAAGGGTTTGTCTATAGAGAGTCTATAGACTTTATTGACAGAAATCTGGACAATCTATGGTTTAAAGATATTTTTGTAAGGGGAGAATGAAAGTTGTGTTGAACTCTGCCATGTTTCTTTTTCAGGGCAACAATGGCCTCTGGTTGACAAAGTACGTAACTTTCCATGCATTGTTGTGTACAAATAAAAAGGCCGCCACTATCTGGAAGACGTTGAAGTAACGAGCGTTAGCTCTTTGGTTTACTAGATGAAGAAAGCGAAGAAGAACTCGCTTGACAATCTTATGAAGGGAGCCAACAGTTACCGAAACCAAGATGGAAAGGGGAATGTTTTTTTCGGTGTTCTGCTTAACAGTAAGATAATATTACTTAGATTAATCTATCGCTTAAAGAAAATTACTTATAAAACAGAAGAAAAACAACCATGCCGCCGGTGGGATCCGAAGCCACGACCTCCGAATATCGCGCCCAGTTTTCTACCAACTGAGCTACGGCGACGGCTGTCCAATCTGCTGCTCTCGTCGGTATTTATGTTTGTTGGGTGTAAGCGAACCTTGAGGGTGTCCACCAGCGCCACCCTCGTCCGTAGCGGCGCACGTACCACGTCCTGTAATACCGCGAGTGTGACGTGGAACCTCATCTAACGGCGAGGGCGGAAACTGTGCGAGAGCCCTCTTATGCGGCCTATGGCATCAAGACTGCCAGAACCGAGACCCTCCTTAAGCTATTAGCAGACAAGGCAAATGAAGTGAGGGGCTCGTTTGACAATCTTATGAAGGGACCCAACAGTCACGGAAACCGAGGTGCATAGGGGAATGTTTAATTTTTAATGCGTTGTGCTTAACAGTAAGATAATAATAGTTAGATTCATCTATCGCTCAAAGAAAATTACTTATAAAGCAGAAGAAAAAAACCATGCCGCCAGTAGGATCTGAACCCACGACCTCCGAATGTCGCGTCCAGTGCTCTATCTACTGAGCTGCGGCGACGGCGGTCCAATTTGCTGCTCTCGTGGGTATATATATATATATATATATATATATATATATATATCTATATATATATATATATATATATATATATATATATATATATATACAAGGTCATTCCACTTCAAGCTTATTCAACACAGATAAAATTATTAAAAGACTTGGAATAAGTAGAGGGATGGTATTCCTAAATTTTTGGAGGTAAGTGGACAATTGGTTTCGTTACTACGCAACGAAAGCAAAATAAGAAGACCTTCTTGGAAGTTGATATCAGTGTCGTGTGTTTTTAAGCACAGTTTTGGTCTTTTTTCTGCAGGAACATTTTGACTCAACTTAGCAAAGAAGGAGAAAAGCTTCACATTCGCAACCATGGTAGGGTATCACCTCTCAATACTAACTAGGCATTTGGTCGAAGAAGAAAGTTCTACTTAAACTTTATGAACAAGGTTTTAGACACCATGGCAAATCATTTGCATATCAGCCCGGTATTCGTAAGTTTGAACCAGTATCTGCTGTTGTACTTTGAATACATTCACGACTCCTATTCCAGCACTCCTATTTGCCGCGGTATGGTCTTACCCTTCCCAAATGAAACACTAATTGCGGCACATTTGCGCGTACAACTGCCAACTACACAGGTACCAAAGAGAAACGAAAACAATCAGTGCAAAATGATAATTTTGCCCCCACCGTTGGGCAGTGAGCACTGTGGAGGTTGGTTCGCATTCTGTCTTGCAACAGAGAGAGTCGAGGCAATCTTAAACCTCTAGTAGGAGTCATCACTGGCAGGCGTGTGGGATGCCATAAAACTTTAACTCCTTATGCGGACAAGTGCGCAAAGCGTGGAAGTTTTTATGGTTGACTTTTACCTGCCACTATTCCACTGAACTGGTATATCCTGAAATGCTATACTTTCGTTTAAATACTGAACCGCTTCTGTCGCTAACCAGTTATGGCATGCGACCATAACCGTGGCGGCATTCAGGTGGCATTCAGTAAGCCTAAAAGAAGCCCAGGGACTAAACGGTATCTGGAACCCTCTGCTACGTCGTCGGTTATGACCCAGGTTGCAGTTGCGGCAGATTAAAATCAACTACTCCAGTCAGTCATGCACCCATTCAATTGTGTGTATGGAGACTTATATATAAAGGAGTTGGCGCTAATTATATGAATCATATAATGAATGCAAAGCAAGTGAATATTGCTGATAAGACCAATGTACATTCAGCCTTTTACGAGCCATTTTGAAACGCTTTGAGGCACTTTTTTGTTACACATGCCTCTGGATGCCCGCTGTAGAAAATAATAACCAATGTGTGCATTACCGCGTTTCGCCTTTTTCTCTAAATGTTTTTCTCTAAGATTTTTAAACACAAATGGTGTATTTATAGTCAAATTTATAATATTTATCGTCAACTCTTCTCTGAAAAATTGCAAACAGTCGCCGCTTCCAAATTCAACTTCTAAAAATTCGTGGCAAAAAAATTCCACGTGAGAACTGGTTTATGAACCTTGAGATGTCTAATACTTTTTTACCCTTCGGTGAAAGAAATATCTCATGCTGCCTCATATCCGGTTAAAAAAATTCCACGGACTGTAAATTAACGACACCATATATATATCGCTTCTAGCCAAGCCAATACGTCACAATCTATTCCTATCACTAACAAGCATCGTTGAAGTGCACTCCATCTGTAAGATTGCCCAAATGAACCTTGCTGTAAGGTAAAAGAATTATTATTTGAAGCAAAACATTCCTTTGCCCTTTACAGATGAATGGCTCAGTCTCAGGCGCTTTGGGAAACAGGAATTAATCATTGTATATTCTGATGAGCAATGCAGTGATATTGGGAGATAAACTTCCCAATGTAGGAGGTAAGTAAGGCACGCTTAAGATGCATCACTTTTGCTTATATCCATAGTAGATAGAGGGCAGGCAGATGATTTCTGGAACACACAAAGTGAACAAGAGAGAGGAAAGCATCAGGGTGCTTGCCAGCGTTTCTGCAAGAGGATTTGTTTTCATTCAGCTGAAGTGGTTATCATTGGCGAGGTTTGTATACGGCCTTCAATCCGAGGAGAAAGCCCAGCTGTGGGGGTGGAGGGTGTGATGTGAGAAGCTTGTGAGGGCCGGGATCATGAACTTCAAAATCTTCTCCCGCCGGGATGGCTGCTAAAGGGTATTGACGGGTTGATCTGCAAAGCTGCGGGAAATAAAGTGGCCAATTCAGCAGAAAGTAATAGAATGATGGGGAGCGTGGACGGATAGCGAAAGTTGGCTTCAAAGGGTATGTGCCTAACTGCGACTGGTGGTATGATATGACTGGCTGGGGTGACCTAAAGAAGTAGAGCAGAGAAGTAAAGGAGCGTGACAGAACGAAGTATCGAGGTCAAAAACTAAAAAAAGCTAAAGGAAAAAGAGAGAATAGAGGCGGGTGCCGGAAAAGGACGAAAAGCTAGGGGGCGAAAGGAGTGTGGAAGTGAAGGGTTCCTGAGAAATGATAGCGGAAGGAGCAAGGCAGGGGGGAGGGGGGTAAGGTAAAAGTAGAATGATAACTTGAAGAAATAAAAAGAAACAGGGAAAAGGGGAAAAGAAACAGGGAATTGTGAAGGGAAAGGACCGATCGGGAAGAAGGTGTAGTGTGAAAGAAATGATAAGGCTGTGATATGAAGTGCTTCGAAATCCTTGCAATGTTTTGCTCGCTTTTTTGCTCTCTGAACATGTTCAATACCTTTTTGAAGAAGTAAGCCAGTGCCGCAATGTAACTGTACCTCTTTAAGTTATCCTTCTACATTTACCTTATGCACTGCCCCTCCTGCCATCATTTGTCAAGTACCTCTTGCTCGCCCCCCCCCCCCCACTTCCTTTCCTCTATCACTGTTCCCGCCCAATTTTCACTTATTCTTCTAGGGTTTTTTTTTGTTTTTGTCCCCGGTATCACCTTCTGCCATGCT
>JARKHS020025433.1:0-54829 GCA_030143305.2 Amblyomma americanum
TGCATTTGCATCTACACGCGGAGTTTTTTATTTTCTTGAAACCCGGAGGAGAATTGCCCGGCACCGGGATTCGAGCCGCGGTCCTCTTACACGCGAAGCGGGCGCACAACCTCTACGCCATCGCTGGCTCATAAAATCAGTTATGGTTACTAAGATCGCTGTATGTTTGTCTCAAAGTTTAAGCCATGCATGTCTGAGTACAATCCGTAATAAGGCGAAACTGCGAATGGCCCGAACCTTATTATATCAGAAAGGAGGGTGCAGACCGGACCAGCGACACGTCTATCGGGCTTTACAACAGTCAATCATGTATTTTCGAAACCATGCTAATGTGATTTATTTCTTTTTTGAATCTTATTTCTTTCCTGGAGGCTTCCACGTGGGTGTGGTCAATGTACGTAAAACGGTATGCGCCTTCAGTAAACCCGAGCTATAAGTTCGCACCCATTGCGGCATGTTCTCTTTTGTGTGCGCCTGTGTTGCGCAACCCGCCAACATGTGTCAGCCTGTAGAGCTTCATTTCGTTTCATTCCATGAAGTTTGACCTAATCTGTCAACCACTGCCTTCTTAATTTCTAGTCCCTGGCACATATCAGTGCAAGTGAAGCTTCGCGTTTCCAACTGTCCCCATTGCAGTCACTGCACTCTTCCTGAATCCTCGTATTAGTTTATATTTATTGTATTCCCTAGCGGTTCATTCTTGCCGTTACCTCCTGGTAAAAGAGTGCTATCAGTTGGCCATATTATAATTTATAATGTATATGACAAGGACAAAAATAAACACAAAACCGTCCAGCACGCGCCATGGAAATATGGAAGAAAAGATCTTACCGAAGCCTTCTGAATTGAGCGCTGCGGTATCAAAGCAGGGGTCTCTGTAATTTTATTTTAGCATAAAATGTCGCAGAACAGAAGGTGAAGCGATATTCTCCAGTTAAACGTTGCCATTTTCGATGTATCCTTGCTGGTTAGCACACCAAATTGAAATATTAATTGCTATTAAACGCGCTGCGTTTTTTTCGGAGTTCATCATATATTAATTTACTTTACTTTAGGTACTATTTACCTTAGGTGAATAGCAATGGTTTCGTGTTTTTGTGGATCAGGCGCTTTGACATTTAGTTTTAGAATGTGATGCACTGTAGACCATTCCTTCGTTGAAACGCTATTTACGGCACTCGTTAACTAGGCGACGTCCCTGCCCTAAGAACAGTCGGGTTGAACACTCAAATGAACTGAATTTCTAGCAGTATATGCGGCATTTACTTGTTCGTTGTTGCTTTTAGCGTATTGTGAGTTCGATGAAATTAGCTGGGCTTCCCATTTTCTTCATGACTGAAGATCTGGACATTTCACACGATCACATATTTTCCTATGTCATTAGAGCAACAATGCCTTCCAGTAATCTTAATCTTCCTACAGACCAATACCATTACTCTGTTATGAACCAAAACGGGCTTAACTAGCTCAGAGAAAATTCAATCATAGTATGAGACCTGAAAAACCTAACTCCAACATTAAACAGAAAAATTTGATCCCCATCACTCCGCAGTTCTCTCATTCTGCAAATTGGCCTCTATTTTCACATTTCCGCTCTCACGCCAGATACGACGAAAGCCTTTATTTCTCTTTGAATGAAAACAACCATTCATTGCCAAAATCACCGTGCACAAGCTGGAAGGCTCTTTAGGAGACTGGCGAGTCGAGCAGTTTTCGGTAATCATTAAGGCAGTATTTTATTTTAGTTTATATATTTATTTAGGCACCTTACCTAAAGACCTAAAGGTTATTTTACTAAACTTTTTCTAAGATAGGCTACATAAGGGATGCGTAGATTCTCGCGTTGAGAGGAACCCACCGTAGACACAAAACCAAAAAGACAGCCTTTCAAGTCAAACCTAAGCCTCTGAGAGAAATAAAAAAGTCCTAAAAGTTATCCGGATTCCGGAGCTAGTTGTGCTGGCCAGAAACATGCACTCTCCTCATGTACTGCTTGCTAGAAGGGCAGCTGGAGGCCGGCTTTCTTCTTGGTTAAGAACTTCGCCGTATAAGTTAGATTGTAAAACGTTGTAGCCACAAATGTCAGGAATTCCGAAGGCGACGTTCCACAAAACGTGCTTCATAAAACGGGCGGAGTGCAGACTGCGGCGCTGCTTTAGCTATCACTTGCGCCCTCAGAAAAGTGCTGGAAGCCTAGGCCTCAGATTTTTGTTTTCAGCATATCCGCAAGGGTAATTTCCGGTGTAGGTCTAATTTCTTTTCTCTCTTGTGTGAGATTACCTGCTAATTCAATAGGCTGCGTTTAAAGCAAATGTTGTGAAAAGCATCGGGCATGCAGTCAAAAGCTCACTGGCCCCATGGCTGACCGGATTCATGCATTTCAACAATGTGTGGACGACAGGTGCATGTCCTGAACTTGCTATTTTCGGGTTTGTGACCAAAAGGGGTCATTTGCCCTTCTTTAGTGCGATCCGTTTTGAACACTCAGTTTGTGACATCAGCTGCGCCAGGGGGACATTGTGGTAATTAACAGTGCTTACTTTGTTCGTTTGGCAGCGTAAGCAGAGCGCGACCGCTCAGAAAGGATACATAATGTGAGGCCAATAAATGGAGTAATGAACGAGGCTAATAAAAGACCGTCTTTCTAATAAATTCAGGCTTTATTGGCAGTTGCAAGATCGGAAAATCCAGACAGGTAGTTGCTCATCTCAAGGAACGAAAGGTAAGCGTCAGACCAATCCGGCACGGATGATCGATTTTTTTTAAATTTTGCAACGCTTTGTCGCTGTAAGTCTTGAAACATCACACGCAGTATAATGAACAAATAAAAACAAACCCTTCAGTGCGCTTGTAAGGGCTCCTTGCTGATATGTGTGCGTGGATGTAGCCATCCAGCAAACTTTTACGCATTGCTTGTTTATGAGCTCACCCTGCTTGCTTGTGCGGATATGTCTCGAAATTATCTTTCAGGCTTCGTTTCCTCGCTCTGCCGAAGTTTATTCTGGGTTAGATTTAGTAAACAACTGTTCCTGAAATATAAAACTTAAGAAAGCATTACTGCTCGCAAGAATATATGTTACCATTCTCATGCAGGCACCGCAGCGGTTGGTGGAGCCTGTAGTAAATCACGTGGTGCATTGATATACGATGACTTGGACATCGCTGCAGCTGCAACGACAGCTGCACATGAACTTCTCCACTTGTGAGTGCGAAACTGAATGCCCATAGGAAAATAGTGGCACGAGAGGCGACTAGTTTTTACTGTTAAATTTCTCTATCTCGGCAGGCGAATAAAAGTCTGGTGAAGGTTTGCCTGTCCTCTCGACGAGTTGACAATACTAATTTATTTATTAAATTCATTTATTTATTTTGAGGCTTTTGTCAGCACCAAAACGCCTAGAGAAATGACGCACATGATGAGGAGTATAGAATGGAATTACTGCGTTGCCCTAAAAGGATTCAGCAACGAGCAGCCGGATTGATCCGATAGAAATGCGAGAGCATTATATGCTAGTTTCATGTTGTGAAAAAAAAAAACAGCGTGAAGAAACACGACGGACGGATAAGATGGCTGAGGCAAGCGCTAAGTCGAAACTTGCGTTTATTGCTGAATGTACACAGTTCATTCATGGCGCCATGAAAAACAAGAAAAACGGAAAAATAATACAGGTTCCGTCGAAAGCAGAGTCAAAGTTTGAAAAGGTCCGCATGTAACACGTGTCACTCATCGCTTGGTAAAGAAAAATAAGCGTAAAGGCACTTTAGCATTTACCTTCGTAGCCCTGTCCGTTTGTCGTGTTCTTGCGCGCAATTTGTTTTTACATCATGAATGTTCACGAACCCGCCAAACTTTCGGCTTTACATATTCAATCTTCCCTTTCTTGCGCTATCATTCTGCAGCGCAGAAAATGAACTGTGCTACTGCGACCACGACAGCTACTTGTAACTATATTAAGTCGCCCATTACAAGAACTCAGTAACTATCATTTGTCAATGAAGTCTCCTTATCAAGTTTTGTCGCCGCTGTTTCATAGGAGCCGGTGTTTCAATATTTCCGATGCGTCGTTATAGCTATAGTTTCGTTACAGCCGGTGATATAGTTGATGGCAGGTGGACTGGCGGTAGGTTAAGAGCGTAAACTGCCCCTAAGCGCCACCTCCCATTTTACACCTGCCATGATTGGTAAGGGGAAGCTACACACAGACGTACACGCCGGAGAGTTTTCGCCATCCTGGCCTTCCTAATGTTCTAGCTTTGAAAGTGAAAAATAATAAATTAGAAAACATGAAAAAGTGTCTTTACCTAAATTATTGTGCACTCTTTGGCTGAAAGTCGCGAAGTAACGATCAAGTGCATCAGACTTGGATGTCATCAGAGAGTATAAAATACTCATATCCAAAACAGGGCTCAGATTTCACAGAAGGTTGTCGCACACACAGGTACGGCATACTCCCCGTTCTGGTACAATAATCTTACCCTTCAATGGCACATGCATGAAGTCACTGTGTCAGTGAATACAGTTAAACGAGCTGACGCGTCTGCCGTCCTGTCATTTAGTCTCAGGGCGCACAGATCAGCACTGCAATAGTACCTAAAACAGGTAACCACTTTCCGGGGAGCCATCACGTTTATGATAGTTCGCGCTTGTCCATTTGCGATTGCATTCTAAAAAAAACGGAAAAATACTCCGTCTAGTGAGCGCTAGGCTGCGGTACATGTCTAAGTTTCATGCTGTAATAGGTTAGGCAATGCAAGCTATAGACCCCATGCCAAGCAAGCGCCCGCATACGCCCCTGACACCGACTTCTGAAGTAAAATTGCAATTTCGAATCGAGCTGGAAGACTAAGTCACGAAGAAAAGATACCCTCTCAAAAGCCTCATTGTTGAGAGTGAAACAAAAATTCAACCACGTTCCCCTTGCACGCGACAGATCTAAGTACCCTTCTTTTTGCCTTAAGTTCGAAATATTTATCGCACATAACCCATGTATAAAGCTCACATACGCCTGCATTCAGTTAGAGCTGCGATGGGACAGAAAATTTGGAATATTCACAAGTCACCAGTGTATTACGAAAACTGTAAATGTAAATTACGTTATGTAGATTGTTGATAACGGGCGTGAACGAAAATGACCGCACATTAGGTGCCTTGCGATCCCCAGATCTGGCGCATAAACGACGAGATTTTCGTGCGCAGCAGGTGACAAGGCTCATGCTGTTTTGCAGTTAGCTAGCCAACGAGCTGCAATATGATTTCGAAATGCCTTAGGGCGACTGAGTTTCGGCAGAGATGCAATGAACCACCAGGCCAATATCCTTGATGCAATTAAAATACACAGAATCAACCTTCTCACGCCGGAGATTGACGGATCGAATCCTTTGATAATATGAGAAAACTGAGTTTAAACAGAAGGACCTTTACGGGACCCGTGTTGATAGTCCTGATTGAAGAATTATTTTATGAAACACCTTTGCGAACGAAGGCAGCTTGGAGGTAAGCCGGTAATTTTCGGCAGCAGTACGAGTTCCCGCCCTGAAAAACTGGAAACACGATGGGCTCTCTCAAAGCGACGGGGACAGTTGATGTGATAAATAACGACCTAAAGATGCAAAGAAGTAGTGGCGCCACGGAAGAAAGACATGGAAGAAAGAGTGTCATCATTTCTACAGGCTGTTTTTGAATGTAGATAGCGGATAGCGTCACTGGGGTCTTCTACACTGGCGGCAGGCTTTATAGAAAGTACGAGCTGGTAACTGCATGCAACAAGCAAAAATTCGATGTTTGATTTACGGCCGTCTAAGGCCCCAAAGTGAGTCAGGCTATGAGGGACGCTGTGGTGGAGGGGTAAATAATTTCGACCACCTGGGATTCTTTGACGTGCATTGATATCACACAGTACATAGGCCTCCAGCAGTTCGTCTTCATCGATATGCGACCGCCACCGCCGGGGTAGAATCCTCGTATGTCATGTCCGCAGCCGAGAACCAGAACTACTGGCCTCCGTGACGTCTAAGGGGCGGAAATGTGATTCCTTCTGAACACGAACTAAAAGTAGGATACAAACACTTGGTCACTAACGTAACAAGATTTCGACTAAAAAGTACAAGGAAGTGTAGGAAAACAACATCTTGCTGTCACTCTAGCAAATCCCCTGGAATATTGAGATGTGGCTTAAATGACAATACGCCAAATTTCTGATGTGCTAGTTTCTTTCAAACGATGGGTTAGACATCCAATATGCATGAATCTCCACGTGGTATTCGCCCATGACCTGCTAAATAAATCATAATTTGAAGTCTTGATGCTGTTTCGGTATCTGTTTCATGAACAAAACGATGGCTGTGGCGTATAGTTGTTTTAGACGTCACCTGGGCGCAAAAAGAAACAGCAAAATAATCGCTGATGCGCAGTTTAAGTCACTACAGCATTTAAGCCACTCCGGCTTGAGAGCTGGCTGCAGGCCATTGTTTATGATGATTCGCCGCGCTGAACTTATTACAGAACAAGAGACAAAACAATAGCACCAACACAGAGAGCGAACTTAAAACTGGTTTTAATGGTGTAAACCGGTTTAATGGTACAAGCCCGATTCTCGCCATTTTAACCATTGTTTGTTGGCGAGATATCAATCGAAAGAGCATAACAAGCAATAAAATTTTAATTTATTTGTCGCTAATCGGCGAATACAACATGCTGTTTCATACATATTCAGAACGCGAAAAAAAACGAGAACAATTTTGCTTCTACACACTCTTTAGAATTTTTTGTCGAAGTTAGAGTTATTGCCGCGAGTGAACAGGATTTCTGCCGGCTCTATGGGCTTTGCATTGAGGAACTACATAATAATTCTAAGTTTTCTTGACATGAGTAGGTAAAGCATTCTGAGGATAGACCGCTACAGTACAGCAGAAAACCAAAAAACGATATTTTTATGTGCCGTGGTTCTTGCGGAAAAACAAACAATCCATGACCTCGATAATAAAATTAACCAGGAAGGTAATTTCTCCGTCGACACGACAGCCGTTACCAACAAAACTGTGGAAAACCAATAATGTTTTTTAAATGTATCGGAGGGGAAACATGCGGCTTATTAATCAAAGACCTTGGCAGCAATCAGGAACACGTCGCACATCTTCTGCCGCAGTTTAGGTTGTTGCGGAATTTTGCCTATTTAATAAATTCTAGAGAAAGACGTGAATGGATTGGTTTGCTAGCTTGAGGCCTGAAACACCAACAAAGTGAATCAAGTCAGTCGCCTAAGCAGACAAACGCCATGATTGAAAAGAGGTTTTCAGCTCTCTGCTTGCAGGAATGGGGAGTTAAGTTTCCAAACAGTGCTAATGTATATCGCTCAGCGTATAGGATTCAGCACAAATAACGAATATTCGATCAAATGCGTCGGTTCGAAGAGATGGTCATAATCTTTATAAATAATGGATAGAATTTATTTGTATTTTGAAGTGAATCATACTGTGATGTATTCATCGCACATTTAAGGGTCACTAGTGTGGAAAGAGAGAAGTGATTAGTTCCTCTCGACGCATTAGACTTCAAAATTATGCATAAAGCATCCACACAGACATATTTCATAAATTAATAACAAATTAGCTAGGCAAAATTAAGACCCAGTCACTCCGAAGTTGTAGTAGACACTTAGGAAACTTTTTTCAAGCAAAAATTGAGACGGTGAAAGCCGTGTTTGTTTTGGTAGTAAAATAAAAGTGTGCCAAACGGACTTCGCTAACGGTGTTTGTGAAGCATCGCGAACGATTAGGTGAATAATCATCGTTCAGAGAACCTATCATAGGGCGGAAAGATGTCTTGAGGGCACAACACTGGAGTATGCACAGCTTGTCAGATCAAGAAGCATTCGCAGACACATAGAAGGAGAATTAAGTGGGAACCGTGGGCTGTAGCTTCCGTCAAACAATGTCATCAGTATTCACGCTAGGCGTCAAGAAGTTTAGTATCTTGTCAGTTATGTCTGTACACGGTCAGGATACGAACAGGGCTTTGCGAGACAGATGGGATGAAATTAGCTGCGATTTTTGGACAGGGTTTCTTTTAAGACTGCATGGTGGCCTCACCTTGCTGGTGGAGGACAAGGGGCTGCTGGGTAGTTGGAGAGCCGGTACCTGAATCGAAAGTGACTACTTTCATGCGATACTTAATCTACGCGTTGCATATCCGGACACTTTCAGGAGCGAATTCAGCGGACTTAGAGTTAGGTCTTCGGTAGCTCATGCGAAGGCGGCACTGAATCCTGTGTCACATCGCTGAACACAATCGGCACTGGCCGTTGGAGAGAAGCAAGAGCTTCTTCTTACATTGGGTTTTTTAAGCGAAGCCTCTGCTAGTCCCTTCCGTATTTTGTTCGGCGTGTGTTTCATAACCCCTGACATCGCCGAGCCGCAGCTCTGCCGAAACCCTTAAAGCGCGGGAGCTTCGAAAGGAAAGGAAAGGCGTATAACTGGCCCCCTGGGACAATGGACATCTCAGTCGCGCTTTAAGCTACGTGGCGGTAGTGACACATCTGCGTTCCATGAGCTGGCATTCACAACGTTGTGCCAGAAACGCGGTACTGACCGCCGCGGTGGCTGAGTGCTTAGGGCGCTCGGCTACTGATCAAGAGTACCCATGTTCGAACCCGACCGCTGCGGTCGCGTTTCGATGTACGCGAAACCCAGAAGGCGTCCGTGTGCTCTGCGATGTCAGAGCACTTTAATGATCCCCAGGTGGGCAAAATTATTCCGGAGCCCTCTACAACGGCACCACTTTCTTCCTTTCTTCTCTCAGTCCGTCCTTGATGCCTTCCCTTACGACGCGGTTCAGGTGTCCGCCAATATGTGAGACAGATACTGCGCCTTTTCCTTGCCCAAAAATCGAATTCCAATTTTCAAGCTACAGGCCGTAGGCGTTCATTGCGTTCATTGGCGTTGAATTTGACAGCGTTCTAGCTTTCGATGATATTGAAGAAAGGAAGGGGGCATATCTGGCTCCATGGGTCTGTGGACGCCTCAATCGCCCTTGTGGTGCACGCATTAGCAATGACAAGGTTGTGGCAGACACGCGGCACTGCAACAATAGGCCGCAGCTTTCATTGGGTGACCAACTTCTCGCGATGAACCATTAAGTTAACTGCCACCTGCCAGGGTGGCAGGGTGGGCGCACTGCCTATTCAGTGTGCGGAACATACTGATCGTTACAGATGCCAAGCCGCGTCTAGATTCCCGATACACCACAGGTTTCACTCTGTAACCAGGTTCAGGAATAGTTAAACAGCAGCTAAAGTTTTGCTCCTGTTCACGTGCCCTAGGCACTCATAGTTTTTTTCCAGCAGATCTAGAAAGAATAACCCGGGCCCAAGGGACACAAGCACAAAGCGATAATAACCCTGACTTGAGCTCATAATGGCTTCCAGAACAAACATATCCATACTTCATAGTAATGTTCGCAGTCTGAACAAAAACCTGAGCCCCCTACTTTCGTTTATCGTTGAGCAGGGGAAGTCTTTTGAAATCATAGCGACCACGGAAACGTGGCTGAAAAAGAACGAAAATATAACAATTCCTGGTTACACGACATTATCACAACCACGGAACTCGCAGTTTCGTGGTGGCGGTGTGGCGATGTTTGTTACAGATAGCCTGCATTACACTATCTTATCATCAGTTTCATCTTGTTCGCCCGAACTTGAAGCACTATTTCTGAAACTTGAATGGGGACTAGTAGTGGGCGTAGTTTACCGACCCCCGAGCTCAAGTCTTACCATGTTTTTTGACAAATTGGAAATAATCTTGTCATCTTTAGCCAAGAACTACAAAAATGAAGTTATAATCGTTGGGGACGTTAATATTGACACACTTTCTAGGAACACCATGGATTATACATATCTACTTCAGTCATACAACTTTCGCACTTTGATTAATTCTCCGACGCGTATAACCACTTTTTCGGCAACATCTATCGATCATGCACTGACAAATATTGACACAGGCGCACACGCAGGTGTATATCAAACCCCAATTTCGGATCACCTGCCGATTTTCGTTAACGTAGACACACCTCCTGCAATAAAAGAGAATAAATCGAGAACTGACATTAAGCTAGATTATGAATCATTCCGCAAAAAGTTGTTATTACTCAATACTGACCTAATCTATCATGAAGATGTTAATATAGAATTCTCTAACCTGATTACAACCCTTGTGGATCTAATAAAAAACAGTAGCCGAAGTACAACAGCCTCGAGGCGTTACAAGCCAATTTGTCCGTGGATGACAGAAGAAATTTTGAACGTATTAAAGAAGAAGGACTATTGGTATCACAAATGGCTACATCATAGAAGTAACCAGTACTACTTGTACCAGTTCAAATGCGCACGTAATAAATCAGTGTCGTTAATGAGAGCCCGCAAAAAGGAATATTTTGCACGCCGAATTAAAGCCGCCACTGGGAATTCAAAGGAAATGTGGCAAATTGTAAATGAGGCGACACATAACTTTAAAAAACGTTCTGTACTTCCCTCCAATATAACTGAGCAGACAGTAGAAGACTTTAATACATTTTTCACCAAAGTTGGCCCTGATCTAGCATCGAAACTTCCTGATATAAGTACTAGCAGTGATCTTCCGCGGCCAGTTTTAAACTCTTTCTTTCTGCACGAAGTCGAATTAACTGAAGTGATGTGTGTTGTTATGGATTTAGTTACAAACAAGGCGGCAGGCTACGATGGCATTCCTGTGAAGGTAATTAAAGAAAATATTGATGTTCTAGGACCCATATTATGCCATTTATTCAACCATTCAATACTCAACAGCACATACCCATCATCCCTAAAGATAGCACGTGTTACTCCTGTATTCAAGGACGGCGACTCCTCTGACCCTTCCAGTTACAGACCTATCTCTGTACTTAGTGTTATTAATACCATATTCGAAAAAATTCTTAACAAACGTATTCATCAGTTTCTTCAGAAATATAACATTATATGCCCAGAGCAGCACGGATTTCGCCCTCAGTACTCCACCAGCTCAGCAGTCATGACTCTTACCCAGGCAATTAATGATGCTTTACACAATAACAGACTCGCAGCAGTTATATTTCTGGACATTAAAAAAGCCTTCGACACAGTTAACCATGACATTATGCTAAATAAACTAAAAATATATGGACTTCGCGATAAGGTGCTTGACTTTTTCTCTAGCTACCTCACAAACCGCCAACAAATTGTTTCAATGAAATCTTTATCGTCATCCATTCAGCGCCTACTCACAGGGGTACCACAGGGGTCTACTCTTGGTCCGCTGCTCTTTTTACTGTACGTAAATGATCTGCCCAAAGTATTAACTTCATCCAAAGCCATCATGTATGCTGATGACACTGCCATTGTTGTTACTGCTCATCATACGGTCGAACTTGAAAACATAGCAAATACAGAACTGGAAAAAATCTCCGACTGGTTTCTCACAAACAAATTAACAATCAATGCTAAGAAAACTAAATACATACTGTTCCACTCAAAGAAAAAATCAATTCTTTCAAGTGATATTACATTAACTATTAACCAGACCCAGCTTGAGTCAACAAATACTTTTACTTACCTTGGAGTCACACTGGATAAACATTTACACTGGCAACATCATATTGAGGCGACTTGCACTAAGATGGCATCCGGTTGTTATGCTCTTCTCCAGACGCGCGAATACTTTGATACCAATATCCTGCGCGTCCTATACTTCACATTAATACATACTCACCTTTCATATTGCATCGAGTCGTGGGGCTGGACGTATAGTACATACCTAGAGCCTATTAAAAAGTTACAAAAGAGAGCACTTAGAATAATTTCATTTTCTAGTTACACTGCACACAGTAAGGCACTATTTACTAAACTACGCGTCTTACCACTCAATTTACTTCGTGAGAAAAGAACTGCTGAATGTGTTTATAAAATAGTAACAAACAACCTTCCGTTTGATATATCAATCTTTAACATCCCGCCACTTTCAACACGGAGCCGCACGTACGGCAATTTTAATTTGCCAGTGAAAAGAAATGTATATGGAGAGCGTCTCCTAGAGTTCACGGGCGCAAAAATTTGGAATAATCTACCACATGACCTAAAGACTGCCTACAACTTTTCCATTGGAATAAAAAATTATTACCTTATAAAGAATGACACACTTTGAATTCATACTTTCATTCTTTTTTTTTCTAGTCGTCTGATATTATTTGCATGTAGCAGAAACCTGATACCTTGATTTATTTATAGATTTATAAATTTGCGTCTATTCTAAAAGTGTTTTGTGATTAAAAAGTGTGCACTGAAATCATTTTATCCTCCTCTCGTGTGTTGTACCCTTGTGATGTTTTGTAAATAGTTAACAACTATTTTCCTCTAGCTTTTTGTGATGCCTTAATTTTTGTGCAAGTTCTATGCGTTTTGTTTGATCTGTAAGTTTTTAGTTTATATAATCTGTAATATATGTGTTTCTTTTGTTGATACTCTTACAAGTGTTGAGAGTGATGTATAGCCTTTTTTTTTTACTAACTTGCTTACTTTATTTTGGTATATTGTTGCCTGCATGCTTGTATACATTTTCTCTATTGGACCCGTTACTAGCCGTTGGCTATGGGTCCGAGCAGTGTTTGCGTACAATTGTAAAGCAACAAAGATCAATAAATAAAAAAAAAATAATGGGGAAGTGATCACATGTACATGTCTTCAAGATTCCACAGAAAGCGTATAAGGCTCTTACAACAGGGTCGATCAACTGAAACTGCGATGTGTGTCGTGGGTTAAAAACACACGACTTTGCCTTTTTTGCAGTTTTTGTAGCCGAGAATGAAATGATGATAGACCGGCTACTGTAAAGCAAGGCAGTCAAAATTCAGAGGGAAGTAGAGGAGTTGCCGAGATTTCACACAGAAAGGGGCTCCCAAGACCATTTGATGTATTAGCGATGCGCTTAATAAAAACCAAGATCGCCTAATTATGTGTTCAGCGCGCCTCATCTCAAACATGTACAAAAATTGCACTATGTGCGTCCGACCGTATGACCTTCCCGATGCCAAATGCAAAAGGGCACTCACGCTTTCTTATATGGTAAGGCCATTGCCTTTTCAAAGCTGCTCGCGCCGACAGAAGCGGTATTTAGCGCTAGAGACAAAGCGATCTTGCATTCCGATTGTCTATCGCAAAAAGTTCTGAAAGCAGAAGCTGGTACACAAGAGCGGCTCCATTCGAATGCCTCGCTCTCCTTCATTATTGCAACATCATCCCTCAACAAATGGTTGCCAGTGGGAGCGCAATTTTTATGCGTGAAGCCCGCTGCCTTCTTAGCGCCTAACAAACACGCGATGACAAAATGTTTCTTTTGATTTTAACCTTTTTTTCTGTTCTGCCATCTCCTCTTCTGTCCAAAGTTTAAATGCAATTTTTGTTGCACTTTATGAACATCTGTAAGGGATAGGATACACCAGTGATTAAAACAAATAAAAGCCGAAATGAAAGTGCAATCAGAGAGGAAAAGGTCCGAAGCACTGTGCATAGGGGAGGAGTGTGTGAGCGCAATTATCTGCAGCTCCATCACGTGAGGCATACTCGTATCTACACACTGGCTGGATACTGCGCGTGTGTGACCCAATGATAACACAACCAGTTCTTTAGATTCTAAAAAATATGACAGAATGTTTACATTCGAATGCAGTCCGAAAGTGCGCCATCAGTTATTGGCGGTCGCCAATAACATCAGTTATTGGCGGTCGCGTACTCTGCGCCCTATGCTGGTACTAAGTCATACCTACAGTTAAACCAAGTCTACGCCCCTCCTTTTTTATCTCTCTTGCGCATACGCAAGAGGCGATTTTTCTGGTGTCAGAGCCAAAGGATGTGTGCGGGGGATATGACGGCGACAAAAGAGTAATGCCGCGGGAAATAGCGCTCGCGGTAGGCCAGCAGCGGATACGCTAGAGGCGATTTTGCTCTGGTCTGAACTACCAGATTAGTGCTACGTAGAAGAGAACGATGAGAAGACAGTGGCACGGGTCGGAGCGCTCTCTCACTCTCTCGGTCGCCTTACGCGAATCAGCAACAAGAAATTCGGTATGCGGAGATACACTCTCTTATTTCTCTATAAGACTTACAGAAGACCAATTTTGGAGTTTAGCTTTGTTCGGTTCTCCGGCTGTCCTAGACACAAAATTAAACCTCTGGCGCTTTTGGAGAGGCGCGGTCTACGACTTTGCCTGCGTTTGCCAAAATCAGTGGCAAATTTTGTCCTCCCTGTAAGCCCGCGTACTGAGATTGAACTCTTGCTTCCGGCTCCTCATTGTGCGCACCTCTTTACGGGAACTTGAGCTTTTGCCTGGAGCGGCTCGTCCAATTTTTTGAGAAACCCAGGTTTGTTTCTAGATAAACATTGGCCGCGCTAAACACTGCCTTAATTTGTGATTACATAGTACCTTTTTTCTGGAACTGCAGTCTTGCTTAGGTCCGTGCAATGCGTTAGGAATGTGCAGGCTGCACCAGCTGTTTTCTTCGACCGTTCGCTCCCGCTACAAGCAAAGAACATGTCTGCCAATGTGCCAAATGGTCTCCTGGAAGAATACCTGTTCCAGTATCCGAGCCACATAGCTGTTTTCAGAGATGCATCTCAACACGGCGAAAAAGCAGCCGTTAGTTTTTATTTCCACACACTACATTGGTGCTATTCTATCCGGGTCCCTGATTATAGACCAATTTTCGCTGCTGAAGTTCTTGCTATTCGCTTGGCCCTTCAAAGAGTTCCCCGCAATAATTCTCAAGTAATCATTCTCTCTGACTGTCTCTAAGGCTTGACATCGCTTGAAAGCTCGAGGACTAGTTTCTTGTACCGATCTCTAATGTACTTTGTAACCTTTAATGTGCAAGAAGTGCGTTTTCAAAGGGTTCGAGGGCACAGTGACATTTCTTCAAATTGGATGGTTGATTTCTTAGTTAAATCAACCTTTAATGTGCCTGTTGCCCATTTCATTCCAAAACTTACCCTGCTGACTACAACATATTATGAACGTTTCAAACAGCACCAGAGCCCAAGCTATGAGCCCATCCTTGCTACAACTTTTTTTCGCAAATTTGATATTCTCATGAAATAAACGTTTTTGCGCATCAAGGCAATGTCAGGTTTCCATGACGCTGTTGCGGTGCAGGATTCCTCGCCTTAATACATATTTATGCTATTCTGGGTTCACGCCGTCGAATGTATGTGCGCTATGCGGGGACGTTGAAACGATAGATCATTTCATGCTCTACTGCCAGCGGTTTGCATGGTACAGAATTAAGTTTTGCAAATTCCTCTCGCTCAGTTAGGGCTGCCGTTTACTCTTGGCATCCTCCTCTATGTTGAGTTGAGGAAAGCAGGACCAGCGACCGGTCTATTGCCCAGGGTTTAGTGCCAGGCGCGTTCTCGGCCTAGCCACATGTAGCGGCTAGGCTACTGCCTACAACACTTTCCTTCGGTGTAACCGTCAAATGACATGCCTTTAAGTTGATGTGCGAGCTTCTTCACAGGTATAATTTTGAAACCTCGAGACTTTTGTGTTAACTTCTCGATGCCTTTACTTTCCCCAGAAAATTAATTTATTTGTTATTATTGCTGCGAAATTTACTTATTTAACACACACCGGTTTGTTTCCTTGATTTTCATTCCGATTTCGTCAAGATCTCAAAATTCGAGATATTTTTTTCATAGATTATTCAATTCATATTTCTGAGCCGCTCAAATAAACCTGCGTGAGTTTTTTTTTTTCCTTTTTGGGTCTGCACAAAAGGCTGACCAATGCCCCACCGTAGGTATGAGCCCCCGTTTCTGAGGCAAGAACAATGCCAGCTGCGGACATGCAAGGGACGATTTTGCTCGGGTCATAACCACCGGATTATTGCTTTCTCGCTTATATATTGTCCATTTCTCTCAAATAAACAAGCATTGAAGTCAATCCGCTTTCCCGTCTTGATGTGCTCTCTTATCCCTTTGTGTTTTTTTATTGCGGAAGTCATCACAAGCCCGAGGCTTTAAGATCCCACTTACAACGTGCGAAGCTCTTACAAAAAATACTCGATTTGATATTGTGATATATTTAATGTAGGACATTGTGTTCTGCCATTTTTATTGGCGATAATTAATTGGTGATAAACCGACTATTCTAAACCTTGTGAGCCATGAAAAATGGCTGTGGTTTAGCTCTGGTTAAGCTTGGAGTGACGCGATAACTACAGCTGGCCGAGCGGAACTCGCTCAGTCGTATTGCAAAGTCAGTCTTTCGCCGCTGCGTTTCGCCGGGCGTTCCTTCATCTTCGTCCCTCCTCCGCTCCTCTCCCCTTCGGTTTCGCCGGCGCGCCGCGCCGCCGGCAGCTGCTACGGTGGCCACAGCGCCGCCTTACTGATGGCTCGAAATGCTAGCTTATGTAGGCGCGCCGCCTGTCACCAGCTTCGGGCTATCACATCACTCCGCGCATGCGCACAGCTGGCGGAGTGGTGATGCCACAGCTCAGCGCGCAGCCACGCTGACTTCGCGATGTGGCTGGCGGTAGTGTAGCTATCGCTACAAAAAAATCAGAGCGAAGTATTAAACTCGCCGAGATGACACACTTAAACGGCTCCCAAGACCATTTATTACAGTAGTGAAGCTGTTATTAAAGCAAATATGATCAAAATGGCTGTTTAACAGGCCTCGTTTGAAATTTTTGCTTTACAGAAGATGTTCTCGGGGCGTCCGACTATAAGCATCTCTATATTACAGAAAGTAAAATGGTATTGACACTTCTTCACTTTGCAAGGCTGTTGCCATGTCGAAGTACTGTGCGCTGACAAAAGCGTCATGCAGTGGGAGAGGCATTTTCTCTTGAGCGATCTTGCATTGCTGTTGTCTGGTGCTAACAGATCAGAAAGCAGCAGCTTGTAGAGCTTTATTATACATTTACCCGTTTCTAAGACATATATACTGCAGTCATAAAAATTAGGAGAAGCCACAATTTAACTGCAATTATCAAATATGTGCAGACCAATTCTTACCAGAGAAGAGAATTAATAGTATCAGGGCATTATCGGAAGCTCTGTCAGCGAAAGAGCTCTGGTATCTCCCACAGGGCATATATACCGCTCGTGTCTGACTTTATGAATGCGGCTCTAGCATTTCTAGTTCTCGGTAAATGCGCTGCTAATAAGAAATAAACGTTAACTGAGCCCTAACCGCCTGCCCCGTCTGTTGTGTGCCCTTTGTGATTTTCTAAAACGCCAGGCGATATGATGTCACAGCTTCGAGATCGCACTAAAAAAACGCTAAGCTTTTAAAGCAGGGCACACCCTTACATACTGCTGTTTACCGTGCGACATTTCCCGCCGCATGTTTAATACCCGAAAATAAATAGGTTTTATTCCGAGTGCTGGAATTATAAGCAGCCGAGGAAATTATCTAAAAAGAAAAATATTGAAGTCGCCGAGCTGAAAGAAAAAGGATTTACCTAGAAATCCTCTTATAGAAGGTGTTTCACCTAGGAATTTTTACAATTTTTAAATACAGGCTTTTCTGAGTTAGAAGGGCAATTTTTTCGACTTAGATTTGCCTGCGGTGCAGTACATCAGAACAGCTAAGACCTGCTCACTAGCAGGTTGGTTAAGTAATATTGAATACTTAACTTCTTAACTATTACTCTTAGATTTCTGAGTAAAGACAGGCGTGAAGCCCGCCGGAAGTAACACCAATATCAGTTTTTTAGAGTTTCGAAAACATGGAGGGTAACGAAAAGGGTTCAGCTCACACTACATCCGACACCCAAATTACCATTGTCACCTTCACGCATCTGCCCTGTGAGCAGCGAAGGGATTTGAGATTTCATGACTACTTAATGTTCTCCGAAATTTATGCCCGTCATCACGCTGACCCGGAAAACACTCATGCTGACGTCCTGAAAACCAAAGATACGCTTCAGCTGCCGCAGTGGCTTAGTTATTATGACACTCGGCTGCTAACCCCAAAGACACGGGTCCGATCCCGTCCGCGGGGTTCGAATTTAGATAGAGGGAAAATGCTGGAGGCCCGTGTACAGTCTGATGTCATTCCACGTTGAAGAACCTCAAGTGGTCGAAATTCCTGGAGCCCTCCAATACGGCGTCCTTCATAGATTGAGTTGATATTGGACATTAAACCCATAAAACATAAACCCCACGAATGATGTGCTTCGCCAGATTTGCTCCAGAAACGGGGACGGTGGATGCTGTAATTAAATATTTGCTTAAGGATAGAAAAAATTATATTTGTGGCCAATTTGTCCGCAAATTTTTAAATATTGAGCAATTTCGAAAACAAAAGACCGCATTCCGGCTGCTAAAATGCCCTGAATGCTTATCGAGATCCCATTTATCCTGATTTCGCCACTAAAAATTCATGAAAAAGGAACATTCCCGAATGGAACATCGCTGTACTGACGAGGAGCGCATAACTTTTTATACTCCCACCCACGCTCATTAACCATCCCTCAACAACGGAAGGTACCATCTCCCCCCGCTGCCTCTGCCGGGGAGCTTCAGCCTTTGTCGTGCTCCACTCGTCCTTCACACTGCGTCAGCATCGAACTTTATAACACACTGCTGTGCTGTGCCACTGGGAATTAGTGGCTCGAGGGGATGCTTGTAGCGCGACAAAAAAACACAAGAGACAGAGACGAACGGGATCATCGTCGCTGGTAATCGCTCGGTATGATATGCACAGGCAACCGCCCTACCAGTGGCAGCGGAACGCGAAGTGGCGTTTTCTATTTTACACCACTTCATCGCCGTCTATTCGCAGCTCGAGAAATTTCGGAATTCCTCATATAGTCTGATGTAGGCGGAACTTAGGTGACAGAGAAAGAGGTCTTCAGTTGTTGGGAACTCTAATGATATCGCACTGTACTCTTGATGATAGTTTAAGCTTTAGGCTATGGCGAAAGAAAGAACAGCAGTCCGTGTCTGCGAACTGATAGGAAAAGAGGACCCCAGGCCGATGAAGGGGCTCGTTCATTCTATCACTTTACACCCTCAAGACAGAGCTTAAGTGTGCCCTCAAGTTTAATTAACGTAGCACCCTGATTCGTATTTATCAAACTCTCAATCAGAAATCACGCAGACGACTCAGGAGTGCTGTGAACCAGCCCTCAGCTTTACGTGTGAGGCCCAACGCAACAGCAATGACCAGCACGACAATGACCAGACTGTTGCAGCCTTTCCGGAAGACTCTTTTGTTTCGTCTTGGGTCTATGTGAGCACCAGGTTTTCCAAAAACCTTGAACCCTGTCGAGCGAGCTCACGCGTTCCTCGTACCTCCGCTGCTTTGATCGCGAGATTTTCCACGTCAGTCGTCTGAAATCTACTACAACTTTCTGTTCGGCTATTCACCACACGTCACCAGGATGGCTGCTACAGCTCCAAACTAGTGGCGCTCAGCTTTCGACCTGTAGAGCTTCAATTGCAGCAACTCGGTCACACTCTTTCTTCTTACGTCAATAATGACGTCAACGCGCTATTTTTCAATTCTCAAAGCCATGCGCCACGTGGTACCAGCCATGCAATTAGAAGCGGTTGTTTCAAATTCTTGGAAGTGTGCTTTCCACCGGGGCTACTTTAATGACGAAGATAAGAACCACTCGGTGCTGCCGCGCTTCGTTGCCACCCCTGTTCGCCTAGAGTCGAGACTCACGCTGGGGCTATCGGCACTCATTGGTCGTTCTGTTATGTTATTGAATAATATTAGATTTTTATTTTTGTTTAATCGCACAGTAGCAACCCTGTACAAGTATCAGACGCATCCACCGCTTTGGCTTAATGCCTGTGGTATTTTGCTGCTAAGCACCTGGGCAAGGGTGCAAATCGCAACTTCTTCTTGATGGAGCCGAAATATGACCACATCCGAGAGCTCTAAGATGTATCTGCAAGCTAGAGGTCCTCGGCTCGTCGTAAATATTCCTCTACTCTTGAATACGGTGTCTCTGACTCTTTCATGTGCAGCTTTGGGACGTTAAAGGCCTGCGGAACCACTTTTTGAAAATTCTATGACATTCAACCCTTACAAGAATGGTCTACAGACAATCTATACATTTCTTATAGACTCAATTGCCTTCGTATAGATATTTCTTGATATCTATTCATAGTCTATAGACAAGCTATAGACAAAAGTTTACTGAAAGTGTATGGCCATAAATCTGTAGAATTTCTACAGACTCTGTATAGGATTTGTATTGCCTATAGACTTTTTTGAATTTGTCTATATAGAGTCTATAGACTTTGTAGACAGAAGTCTATGGACAGTCTATAGACGGCATAAAGAAGTTTTTGTATGGGAAGGATGCAAGGCTATACATGTTGTACGCAAAACATGCCAAGTTTTTTGATACTAGTAGTCAAAATAGTAACTTAACCTACGATTAATTCCTACGCTTCTCACGGTATCGGAAAGTGCGCAGGTGCTCAGTGATGAGGACACGGGCGGTGAGACTGAAATTTCCTCAGCCTTCGTGCACAGCTGGTCCTCATCGTTTGCGCCAAGCATTGCTCGGCGGGTAATGCCATCATTGGTGTTCGTCTTTGTGATTCAGTGCAAGGGTTCTATGTTTGATATGCTCAGGGGCCGCAAGTGAGGTCATCAGACGCTCCCACCCAGATCTCCGCGCTTCAGAGAACCTTGAAAGCCGTCATGATTATATTTGAAGATTTATCACAATTTCAAATGCTAGCCGAAAAGGCTTAGAATGCTTTACCTCCAACTACAACATATTCGACCTATGAAGCACGTCGGCTTATAAAAGGTGTTCATTTGCTCTTTCTACCTGACATACCAAGCCGTACCGCGAATATCTCAAACAAAAGTTTTCCTACCAGCGACACTAGACGCCTAGAATCCGCGAGTAAATTCAACTTCAAGGGGTGCTGCAAAGTTTTCCAACATGGCATGAGTGGAGGTCCAGCATAGCTCGTCGCTTATGAATGTATCGGCGTTGCATACTTGTGCCGAAGTTGTCACTGTTTTGTGGGAAGTTAATCACGTCTTTGACGCTAAGCACTTAATTCCGACATTCTCTAAGGTCACCATAGACTATCAGACGGAATTTGGGGCGACGGCGTGGCGGTCGATACACGCGAAATCGCGCTAACAGACGATCGTCATTGCGGAATCTGCCGTGGAGAAGGCGAAGGGTTCCTGTGTCGCCGGTGTCTGTGAAGACGGAAACGTGTTGGCGCCATGTTTATCCACTACTACAGGTAAGGACTTTGGCGTCTTTGCCAATATTTAGCGGGAAGGCAACGCCGCGCTCTTCGGAGGTCGGCTCCGGTAGTCGCCCTTTTTTTCAGCCGCGTTTGTGGCCGCTAACGTCTTGGTAGGAGTCAGCACTGGACACGTCGAGTCGACGGTATGTTGTGTTTCAGTTGTGTTTCGGCATGTTGTGTTTTCAGTTTAAAATATGCTGCTATCTGTGTCGAGAAGGGACAGCAAAATAAGTCGGGTCGTCAGTGTGCGGCAGGACCGCACCAAGATAAATATGCTTTCGAAGAGATTCGGTCTTGTGCACGGATAGAGTGTTCACAGCGCATTTTCGCCTAAGTGGTCCAAGAATTTTTTTTTTAAATCGTGTGGGTTGCCTTTCTCGGTGGTGTGAGTTTGCCTGTGCTAGCGCTAAATCCGAAATGGTAACCGTTCAGAGAACGTTGAGAAAGCGGAGGAGGTGGAAGTCAAAGCATAGATCATGTACGTGGGAGTGATACTTGATGCGTGATAGGCGATACCTGCCAAACGTCCGCGTGCTGCATAGCCTTTGTTTTTCGTTTGTGTATCTATTACGGCTATGGCACACCATAAACTCGTCCGCGAGCGAGGACCTCGGGAGCTGTCGCTTACGCAGGCATTCTTCTCAGAACTCCGCCAGTAAACAGGCGTCTACATGCTACTCGAACAAGATACGTCGAAATACATGCCGAGAAAAGCTTAGAGAAGCAGAAGTTGATTGTCTTCATAATGGGCCAGCGGGGGCATAGTCTTGTTTTTGCTTTTCTGAAACATATATTGTGATGATGAAATCAAATAATTTTTCCACCAATTTCGTTCGCTAAATCCTTTTTGCAGCTGTCAGAATTGTATGCACGTAGATTTCCTATTTACCATGAAAACACTCAGGTCACACGCTCTGGTGCTTTGCCGAGGCTGCCTTCACCCATAATTTTATTTTTATGCAATTTCTGTAAACTCGAGTGCTTCTTCGTTTGCAGCTAACAATTTTCACTGTTCTGATGGTTTTTTTTTTCAGCAGTGCAGCTGAAAAGGCCTGTCAGCAAAGCTCAACTACTTCGCTAGAGGTGCCTAGGCGCCAAGCTAAGGAGCTCATGCAGAAGGCTGGAAGACATCCTGAACCATGCATGTGAAATATATAGCACACAAAAAATGGTAAAACACTAATAGACTCTTTGACACGCAACATTCCCTAGAGTTGCTCCAATATATAGCACACAAACACTGGTAAAATACAAATAGTCGCTGGCACGCAGCATTCTCCAGAGTGGCTCAGGTACCGAAATGGCCCCTTTACTGCAAGTATTGCGTATACGTCTGTAGCCTGTGTAGATGCTCCTGATGCAAAATGCACATCACACTTTTCATTCATTCCTTACTAAAATCCTGAGAAGCAAACCTACCTGCACCCTAGCCATTGTTACTTGAACCACGAAAGATGAAAGTGTATTTGTTTCATACACACATGGCAAGAAATAGAGCCAAGGACTTGAGACTTGCAAGGAAGGTATCGCTTCGCACCAGTTCCCTTTAACAAGGTGCTGTACTGATGGCATTGCCCATTTGTCATGCAAGTGCTACATGGGGAGAGAGATGGTTTACAGACCATGTGCCCAATGAAGCCGCAAAATATATTTTAAAATTAAGAAGCATGACTTGAACGGCAGGCAGGTGACTCAGCTCGCCTTAACTCTATAAAAGAGGCCACCTTGCCTTTTGCAGTTATGATTAGTTTTGCTGTATTATATAAAATGAACCTACTGCATTTCAGGCATGAAAGACAGTTGATTGAACGTACATGCACAAGTCTTGTCCCAGTTGCTGCAGAAAGTACGCTGTTTTGCATTCCTAGTTGAGACTGGCCTTCACACATGTAGTTCATAAAGTATTAAATCATCACTCACCATCCTGCAGCTTAGTATAATGTGGACCACAATGGACGAGCAATGGACGAGTATGGACGAGCAATGGCGAAATTCTTGCAAGGCAAAGCGCAACGTCAACGGTTCTACGCATAACGTCAATTCGTGAATTGGATCTCATGACGCCTGCAACCGTAGACTTCTCCGCAGCTGTAGACTCCTCATGGGGTAAAATTTGTGGAAACTGTAGAAAACTTCGACAAACACCAAAATGCCTGTCCCAGTCCTTCCCACAGATTTAATAACCACCTTGGAATTGACTATCTTTTCGACGCTCCCCTGAAGTGCTTTCATATTAATGCCCGGTCTCTTTGCAACAAATCTGATGACTTTTCCATGCTACTGGCAAATTTTGGTTTCGACTTTGATGCACTCATGATATCCCAGACGTGGTATGTAAATGACCATGTGTTCACGCTTCCCTCATACGAAACGTTTTGCCTAATTCGTCAAAATGGAAGGAAAGGCGGTTTAGTGTCCCTGGTGGTGAATCAATCCATGAAGTGTGAACTGGTCCCAGAGCTAAGCATCATAACTGATTATTGCGATGTTCTTACAGTTCTCAGCAACTGTAATGTTTTCTCAGTTTTTTACCGCCCTCCCAGTGGGGATGAGAATATTTTTCTAGAATGTCTGGACTCCCTCTTTTATTTCATTGATGATAAGAAGTATAAAATTGTATGGGGTGGCGATTTTAACAATTATATCTTGTGTTCTTCTTTCCTCAAATGGGCTCTCAATCATAATAAGACAACCCACTCGCATAACTTCCAACGCGGCAACATTGCTTGATCTTTTTATTACTAATTTTGGTATAACATTAAGTGTGGTGTAACCTGCTGCGAAATTAGTGACCACATGGGAATTTATATGCGTGAAGAAAAACATCGTACAAAGAGGCTGTCTGATTAGCCTTATTACCGCCAAATAATCACTGAGCATAGACTGCACACCTTCCGCAGAGCAGTAGAAAATAAGACATGGGATGACATTTGTTCAATAATGTGTCTTAATAACGCATACCACACTCTTTAACGCAATTTTCTCGCTCTGTACCAAAACAATTTTCCCTTTACGAAGGTAACAAAACGAAGAAGGAAGGAAGGAAGGAAGGAAGGAAGGAAGGAAGGAAGGAAGGAAGGAAGGAAGGAAGGAAGGAGGGAAGGAAGGAAGGAAGGAAGGAAGGAAGGAAGGAAGGAAGGAAGGAAGGAAGGAAGGAAGCAAGGAAGGAAGGAAGGAAGGCCTCAGACGTTGCTGGCACATGCCCACTACGGGGGAGTGGCCAAGACACAGGCGGTTAATTACTGGATACAGGAAAGTTTTGACGGGAAAAGCAGTGGCAATAGTATGTAGTCTGATAGATTGGAAGAAGGAAGGAAAGGGGTCCAGTTAACTTGGAGATCGAAGACGGGACAATTGCTTAATGTGCATAGTAGTACACAATGCCTGTAATGTTGCAATGTCGTACTGACTGAGAGCGGGAAAAAGAAATTAGAATGGGAGTCGCTGCGTTTCTTGAAGAAAATTTTGCACAGCAGAGCGCACACTCCTGCCGCTTCGTCCAAGTAAAGAAGCGCCAATGGAAAGAACAACGCGAAAAACACAGGCAAGCCCAGTTCATGAAATGGAATTTGCAAAAGACGCTTATCAAATGAAAGAAGCGGCGGTAGAACAGCAGGAAGTGATCTATTGTCTCAATTTCGGCACAAAAAGGGCACAATTGGGAAACCGCCAGGCTAGATCCGTGAAGGTAGAACTTTAGAAGGGGAACCCGGCAACGCAAACGCGTGAAAGAGACCTCTAGTCTGCGTGAGCGCCAGTCTTTGCTACTCCAAGGATGCAGAAGATGCTGATATTCAGGACATGATGTAAGAGCCGAGGCAGCAAATTCCTGAAATATTGTGTAGCTGCGAAACCTCACCGCAGCTGTATATGCACACGATGGTAGGACAGCAACAATTGGGCCGCTGAGAGAGGCTCTTGCTAAGGAATCTGCAACCTCATTTAAGTGAAAGCCCATGTGACCTGGTACCCAAAGCAACCTTACCGAATTTAGATGGAGCGGAATCAGGAACTTAAAGAGGCGTAATGGCCGAGAGTCAGTGGGTGAGGATAAGGAAGAGCAAATGGACAGACAGTCTGTCATAACCACGACGTGGCAAACAGTAGATTCTAATTTTCGTAAGGCTAAGATTACTGCTAATAATTCAGCCAGAAAAAATTGGAGTGAAGTCAGGAAGACGGAGAGAAAAACACCAATCCAGTGAAGGTGAAAAAATTCCCACACCTGCCTTTTCGCGATCCTGCGAGGCATCGGTAGCAATAAGAACATGAGAGGGAAAGGACCTTAGGTGGTCCTGCAATAGACCCTGAAGAAGTGGGAAGGGCTGCAGCTTTGCATTCGATGGGAAAATGTCATCGAATTCAATCTGGACAGATGAGGAGTTGTTATACATTTGGCGGACATCTGTGAAATGAATATTTATGCGATCAAGGAGGGACTGCACGTAATATATCTGCGGGGTATGAAATCGAGACCAGGCAGCACTAAAAAAGGCGGAAGGTTGACTGAGAAATATTATACTGGAGGCGTGAAGAGGTGAGTCGCACAATTTTAAAAATGTTTGAACTGCTAAAAGGCGAAACCTAGCTGATAACGAAGGCATTCGCGCCTCAAGGTGCAGAACAGCATTGGCGACATATTTTGGAAGCCCCAGACAAAGGCGAAACGCCTCACGCTCCAAAAGCACAAGAGGGCGAAGTTTATAGGCAGGAGCTCCTGAGAATAAAACACTCCCAAACTCCAAAATTTGGCGGACGTACATTTTATAAATCATCAGAAGCGTATGCCTTCTCATGCCTGACCTAGCTCTACAAAGCCTGCGCAGGATGCCAATGGCCCGAACTCCTTTTGCAAAAACTTGCTCAATGTGTGGCCGCCAGGAGAGAGTAGAGTGGTATATTACACCGAGATACTTCACCGTCTGTACTTGAGGTATTATGTTATTTCTATAGACCAGGCAGATATTTACAGGAACAGAAACCGGAAATGCTAACAATGCGCATTTCTTCACATTGAGACACAAATGAATTCTTCCTAACCTACTGTCAAGAACATTGAGGTAATTTTGCAAGGTTTGATAAGGAGTGTGATTATCACCAGCTGATGCAAAAAATGCAATATCGTCGGCGTACACATAAGTTTTCACATTTTAAATGCATGAAATTGAGCTTAGAAAAATGTTAAAAACAGGTGAGAGAACTGATCCTTGCGGTAAACCTCTTGTTTGTGGAAATCTCCTTCAGGAAACACCATTTTGGCAGCAGTAAAATTTTCAATTTTACAAAAAAACAGAAATCCAGGCTAATAAATAGTTTGGGAAAATTAGTTTCTGTAATCTGAGTAACAGAGCCGAGTGCTAAACGCTGTCGTATGCTTTACTGACATCCAAGGTGACAAGCGCAGCAAACTTTTTTCTATTGCGAGCTAATTTAATACGACTCTCAAGGTCAGTATGAGCACACAAAATTGAAGAACCCGGCCTGAAACCAATTTGACATGGATTCAATACAGCATTTTCTGAAATGAATGACATGACACGGCTGAGAAGGACCCTTTCCACCAATTTCACTACGTTCGATGTTAACGAAATAGGGCGTATATTGTCTAAGGTTAAGCCCGCCCCTTGCTTTTTAAGCAATGAAACTATTTCAGCAAGACGCCACTCATGCGGTATCCAAGAACCTTTAATAGAATAGTTAATTAGAGCCAACAGGTCTGCAGGAGATTCATTAAACAAAATTTTGATCATAGATGAAGTGACCTTATCGGGGCCAGGAGCCGCTGGGGATAAGCGCAGAACAATTTCACAGACCTCAGTGAAATCACTTGAGGTGCATGTGAATATAGTAGGAGAAGGTAAAGCAGATGTAAAGCGAAGCTCTAGGCCACACGCAATATCCTCTAAGGCCTTTGCGATGTCAGCAGGGGACTGAACGAGGGATTCAATGTTGGCAGCCGGAGGAATCACCTTGTTGCGCCTCATGTAATTAAACAAAGCTCGTTTACTTCCTGATTGGGAAAGGAAATCATAATGATTTGTATTATACTCCTCTTTTGCACGGGCGACAGTGCGCCTAAATGTTGCTGCAACATACTTATAATCCAGCCAATTTTTTGGGCATTGATTGATGAGAAGTTTCTTCGAAGCTGCTTTCCATCGTCTATATGCACGCGTGCACTCAGCATTCCACCAATTCTTCGCGATTGCACCCTTTGTTTTCTTAACCAAAAATTCAGACTTTTGCCTTGCATGGTCCAGTACTGAACATAGATGTGCAGCCTTGCTTTCAGCACATCTCTGAGCGCGAGTGTCTGAAGTGATTTGGAGGGCTCATTTTAGCGTGTCTTTAAAGCAATTGTAATTTATTAACGTGCGCTGATGTCGCTCAGGAAGAGTTAATTTACACGCAAACTTGAAACTAATCGGTTGATGATCACTGTTTGTTGCACAGTCAACAGGCGCCCAAGACATAACAGAGACTCCTGGGGAGGAAAAAGTTAAATCCAAGGCAGAGCGGCATTGACTGCGAACAAACGTAGGCAATCCGGAATTGTTGCAGATCAAGTTGTTGCCAGAAGCCCAATCAAATATTCTAGAACCAAAGCTGTCTGTTTTAAACCCCCAAGTCACATGGTGCGAATTGAAGTCGCTAAGTTATAGAACCTGAGATCGGCTACTAGACATGAGTGAGTCAAGGGGCCCAGTGTCACGCACACCAGACGGGAAATATGCATTAGCTACCGTAAAGGGCTGTTGACTTGGGACACTGAGGTCAACCGCAAGGATTTCACATTCATTGTCCGCATATTGAAAAGAAATGCATGCCCTGTGGCAAAACTTTGTAGATATGAGCACTAACAACCCCCCCCTCCCCCTCGTGATGACCGGTCAAGCCGGAACGGATGGTAATCCTTGAAATGATAATTGAAATTTGAAGTTAGCCATGTTTTCTGTAAAGCAACTAAATCTGGTAGAAGCTGATTGCATAGGCAATTTAAATCTATGGAAGCTGAGAATATAGATTGACAATTCCACTGGAGTACACTTAAGAACCCTATCGGCGGAAGTGCCGCTGCCGCGACTGCCTTTTCTAGAATCCTGGTCTTAGCGTTTTGACTTGCGTTAGTTTTCTTTGACTTTGACTGGGGGCAAGATGGACCTGCAATAATCAGAGGAGACCCACTTCGTTTCTGGGCGCGGAGATCAGACTCCATATCCATACAATCCATAGAGGATGCGTCTATAACGCTATTCGAAGGAAAGGCCTTAAAGGTCTTTTGTTGCTCACATTGTTTTTGGCCCTGTGGAGCGGAATCGATTACTACAGAAGGAGGGGTAGCTTCCGAAGCCAAAGAAGACAAGAGCGGAGCGGTGAACGCCTGCAGAAGATTGGTCCTCTGAGCAGCTATGACCTGCGAAATGCACGTGGACACGGTTTCCATAATGCGATCCATTGCATTTGCCACAGCTTTCTCAACTGCCGCTGTAATAGCCTGGGACCAACTAGAATCCATTATGGGTGGGCATTTGGCGGCCACACTAGAGTAGGCTGAGGCTCTCTCCTTGACTGCGGCAAAAGCCTCTCTCCGCGTACATCTGCGCTTGTCTATAAGCTCGAGCACCTGAACTTCTTGTGCTCGTGCAGGACAGTCTGGCGAATCAGCAGGGTGAGCACCGCTACACAAACAACATTTATCTTGCTGTTCAGGACATTGCTCTCTGCAATGACGTTCCCTACAGGCACAGCAGCGTAAGGCCGATTTTCAGGCTTTGCCGCTGTGGCCAAATCGCCAGCAGTTTTGACACTGAAGGGGCCGAGAGTTAAAGGCATCTACTCGAAAAACCAATGGCCACACCTTAATCTCTGACGGGCAAAATATTTCTGCAAATGTGGCAATGACGGACTCCGTAGGAATTTTCACTCCGTCAACCATCCTGCTGCATCGATGGACAGCAATAACTCCCGCAGGCGAGAGGTTCTCAAGCGTTTCCGCAGGGCTCGATCGAGAGTCGACCCCTCGCACCAAGCCCTTGGAACATGCTAGATGAGGCGGAATGAATGCGCTCACCGGGTGGCTGGCGAAGGTCGTACACTTTAGAAGATCTTCAATACAGTCTTTATCCGGCGACCGGCACAAAATACCACCCCTGCCGAACTGCCGGACATCGGTAATGTGCATAAAGTGCTTAGATGTGGACTGAAGGGCCGGCTGCACTGCCTCCTGGTTGTTCAATCGGATAGCGCCTCCATCGGAAGGCACTAATGCGACTGGAATGCTTGAAACACCGCTGCGGAAAAGGAGATCAATTGGGAGCTGGTCTTTAGGAAGAGATCCCGACCAAGGGGAAAACCCCTGGCCAGGACAAGAAGTAGACATTAAGCTCTCGTCCCGCACCCAATCACCCCAGAACAGGAGCAAACAGGCACAAACAAAAAGAAGGAGAAATTTAGCAAGCTAACGCAACACCACCAGGTACTGAGCCACTGCCCCGCAGCCTGGGTAGCTGAGCCATGGATTTCATCGTCTTTGTTGCATCGCATCGAGGTAAAAAAAAACATTAATGGAAATTTGTCAACACAGTACAAAGCTTATCGCAAAAATTAAACCGCGATATTAGAACCGCTAAGGACTGTTAATACTGTGATATCTTTGAGAATAGCGGTGGTCGTACGGATATATTGTGGAAACACCTTTCTAACATCATTAACCCTTCAAGTATTACCAAAGCTCCTGATATTTTCACAATTAATGGTGTTCAGATAAGTAGGTGCGACTTGGCTAATGCGTTTAATGATTCCTTTCTTGATAATCCGCGGTCACAATATAACCCGGAAGCGATCGAATTTCTCGAGACTAACAACCCGCAGAGTGTTTTTCTTACTGCAGTTGACAACGAAGTTCGATCAATCTTCAGGGAACTACACAATAGCCCATCGCGTGATGCGGACGTACTTCAAATTTCTCTTGTTAAGCATGTTATATAGACGTTATTTCACCCTCACTGACACATATCTTTAATATGTCTTAGCACTGGTACGTTTCCTACGGAGATGCAAGTTGCTAGAGTACTGCCTGTATTTAAAAAAAAGGTGATCGCAATAATATCACCAACTATAGGCCAATATTCCTTCTTCCAGTGTTTTCGAAAGGTCTTGAAAAAGTTGTCGCTAAACGCCTGCACCAATTTTGGATCGCCACGCTATTATCACCCGCTCTCAACACGGTTTTCAGATAAGCTTTTGTACTGAAACTGGATTGGTGGCCCAAGAAGAATTTATCTTAGAAAGCTTTGAAGAAAAAGATTACACTTGGGGTTTTCATAGACCTTAAAAAACCATTTGACAGCATTAGTCATGGCACTCTTCTTGGGTAAATTCAGAGATATGGTATCAGGGGCCACGTGCTAGAGCTAATTCATTCTTATCTTTCTCTCAGATATCAATATGTCGATATCAACGGATGCTCTTCGCACATGACTCAAATCAAAACTGGCGTCCCGCAGGGGAGTATCCTAGGTCCACTTCTGTTTAATTTATACATCAATGATATTACCACTATTAATAAGAATGCATAGTTTATTATATACGCGGACGACACAAGCATATTCTTCAGTGGTTGTAACCGCGATGATCTCATTATCCTTGCAAATAAGACGCTTTCAGCGCTTGTCCACTGGAAAACTCTGATGCTCTACAGATAAATGTTTCGAAAACGAACGCAATGTTTTTTCGTCCGAAAGGAAAAATATTAAGTTTCTCCAGACAACTGTGCTATGCCTTGAGTAGTGTAGAAATTCTTAACTCCTTTAAAACATTAGGAATCTGGTTTTCAGGAAACTGCTCTGGGATACACATATTGATCATATATGCCTTAAGGTTGCTCGTGTAGTTGGCGTACTATCACGGTATCGCCATTTTTTCTCTACCTCAATTAAACTGCTTCTCTTTAAAACTCTATTCATGTCACGTTTGCATTAGTGGAACCTAGTTTGGGGAGCTGCTGCAAAGTCCACTCTTCAAAATTTTACCTCCTTCAAAAGAAGGCCTTAAGAATTATTTTTAACCAACCTTATGATTATCCTTCAGGAGCCCTTTTTCACAATAGTAACGTGCCGAGAATATTTAGTCTCTATGACATACGTTTGTCCTTGCACTACAAACAGGAAACACGGGAAAAAATTTCAACAATATCTCCAATCGCTAAGCTTGAGCTCCAAGTGCCTACATACCCGCTACGCCGTCTGCGGCACTACACCCTTAACACGCCACGAACTAACTACGGGATACAGATGCTTAGATGTTATCTACCCGCACTACTCAATCGTCTCTTTGATGCAGGCATTGGCATTAATAAACGCAGCAATGCTGACCTCCGGGCGTTCTTCACTAAATAATTATCTTTATTTATGACTTGTGGTTGTTATGTATACGGTCGAAATATGCAGGCTTGTTGACTGCTTAGCGTAACCCGTCATCACGCCAATATCATGTTGTCTTCATTCAGGTATGTTGAAAATTGTTCTTTTTTATGCGCTGTCATGTGTTCACTGCTGTGAAATTAAGTGCCATAATCTCTATATATAGAATGTTTAAATATTGCTTTCAGTGCATGCTTTGAATTTTGTATATTACTTGTTCTTTATGTTATATTGCGCGCTTGGTTTGTGTTTCCACTGTTCATTCATAGATTGTGAATTATGCCTTATGTTTATGTATGCTTTTCTTGTTTGCATATGACCAATGGCGCCACTGTTGCTGGATGTTGTGGGCCTCGGGAGCTTGTCAAGCTACGGCTTTTTTCCTCGGGGCCCACTGCTCTCTGTAGCAAGAAATAAATAAACTGAAACAGAAACTGAACTAAATGCTACATAAATTTGCGCTCCGGTACAAAAATTGTAAATTAGGGTTACACTTCACGTAAGAGTTAAATTTGTACAGTGTACAGTGAAATACCACCAGAATGAATGCCTTTTTTTCTGTAAAACATTTTTTGGAACGTCATGTCCACCACGCATGCTGAAGAAGGTTTCATGCGGCTTTATGAAAACTGATATCACTTTATTGCCACCCACAATTTATATCTGATTTGCGTATTCAGTTATTGTTTTCAAACCATTTCCTGTGTGTACTATGTAGCTCGAGATCTGCAAGTATTCACATGGAAAATGTTTTTGTGCTGCTGCTCTGTAATTCATTCACTTCAGATTTCACTATGCGTGGGTGTTCAACAGGGGTGTGTTGATACTGCTGGTGGAGACAGGTATGCATTTTGTGCAGTGCGCTTTAATAAGGGTGATAATGTTCTGCATGTGAATCTGTGTGATTGCTGTGAAGTAGTGGTTGGAATGGCTGAGACAGTGAGTGCCATAAGACGGCAGTCTCAATTTTAAACAAGAAAATACACTCCGCACTTACCGTGAAGACAAGTGTGGTTTCTTAGACGGCTCTGGTGTTTGGTGGAAAAGAGATCAGTGATTCAGAATGGCAGTGCACCCTCCCGGCGGAAAACCAGGAGGGGGTAATGATGGTCTTGGCACAGCTCTTTGAAGTGAAAACTTGTGTGTCATTCTTCTGTGGTTTATAATAAATCTATTCCATGCAGAGTGTCTAAGTGAGTATGCTTACTCATGGATAAACAAACAAATTCCTTCTCGTTGCATGCTCATTAATTATAATGATGCTGTGGTTGAGGCAGGAGTGCACTGGTGTAAAAATTGAACATTCGAAATTAATATAGATGTGTACATAAGCTCGAATGGAGGGCATAATGCAGGGATCGCAGCTCCGGTGACAGTGCGAAGACTATGTGGGTACACAACAGCCAATGGCTGCGTTAACAACCTTGTCTATGTGTGTGGTCCAGTTTTGCATTGGATGTAAGCTCCACTGTAGGGCAAGCCATAACGCATGCTTGTTAGTTATGGCGCACGGCTCCTATATGTTTTTTTCTCTGATCATATCATTTTATTATTCAGCACAACTCGAACATTACCGCAATTTAGTTGAGGGTTCGACGGAAACCCGTCTGGCGAGGGAAATTCAGCATATCCTTTTAAACGAACACTCGCCAAAGTCATAAAGGATTCCGCGCGCATACTTGAACAACAACAATCATTATCTACTCGCCTGCTCAAGGAATCCCTTCACGTACAAATGACAAGCCAAGCGATTAACGGGACACAGGGAAATCTACCCGTGATATACATCCGCACGATACGCAACGTTTTCCCTACATAAGCAGCTGCCCGTCTCGTTTTTCATCCCATTGTGAACAAGGCACCCGTAGTGGTGCCGAAACGTCCATTCTTTTACGGTTTTTTTTCCTTTATGACTTTGGCGAGTGTTCGTTTAAAAGGATATTACCGCAATTGCTGCTGTTTCCTGCTAAGGCTTAGCAAGGAGTATACTTAAAGAAAAATCTACTTAAAGCAAATCTACTTAATGAAATTCCTGAGAGCTTTCTCGGCTAACCTGCCGCGTGAGTCTGTGTGACTTATTATTATGTGCCTAGCAAGTTTTAACAGCAATTTCGGCTGGGTAGGAATGTTAAAACTCTTCTGCATGTGGATCCATGTGGATGCACATCAAATCTTGAAAGAGCTCCTCCTTGCCAACAGCACATCCTTGCGAGCGAGCAGCGCATTCCTTCCAGCGCGCGTCTCGCCGCTGTTTCTGTGGATTTCGCTCCTAAGCGTGCGCCCTTCTCCGACCTTATTTGTAATAAAGGCACTTGTGCAACGGTTGTCGTTTCGCTTGATCGTCGCTTCCTCGTAGTCCGTGCGATAAAAATACGGGGCCATAAATATACAGTACGGCGAGCGGCGCCGACTGAGCGAACGATCGTTCAACTCGCAGTAATGCGCGCGGTTCAATATCCTGGAAATGACAATATCTTGGAGATGCGGTGGCTTGTGCGCAACAAAGATGTGCTAGTTCTGTGAAACACAGAGACGGCGGGCTGGCGTGACAGTGGATTTCAACAAAAAATCCTTCAGGCAAACGAATCACTTTATGTGTCTTTGAACCATGGATCGGGGTAAACAATCCTTTCGCTGTTCATCTAAGGCAAAATGCATTTCGGATTGCTGTTTCCCTCGCAATGAGTTATAGCACTTTATCATAAGTTGCTGCACTTCTACAGAGCCAATCGGGTCCTTTTGACATGTATTCTTCAATACGGTCGTTTAGAATACCGGGCGGAGCATTAGTAGGGTGTATATTTGAGTTCTAATGGTAGATAAATAGCTCCAACCACTTTCGGTCAGCATTTCATGGTTCGACTCGTCATGCCTGTTCTGCCCGCTTCCAGTTGATTCTATATTTCGTGTTGGGGCTTGAATTCTTTGCTGAGCTTCATTCCTTGCATCGTGAGTGTGTCAGCACCTTTTTTTAAACCATTCACACGTAACTAGATCTTATTTTAGAGAATAGTTGCAATCATTTGAAGAGCTTGATAGTCTGTTCTCTCCGAAATTTCCTAATCATCTTTGGTAAGGTGAAGAATTTTCAGCCAAACCCATGAATAATTTTGACTGATATAGTTTTTGTGCGCTAGCACTTGTAGTAGCCATTCCCCGCATTTATACGTAGTGTTTGTCCGTTTGTCTGTCTCTGTGCCCACCGAGTGCTCGGCAACATGCACAGGTTTATGTATATATATATATATATATATATATATATATATATATATATATATATATATATATATATATATATATATATATATATATATATATGATGTAGTTCTTGCCTCATTGTAACTGTTGTGTATGCCCACCTGCTAGGGCCCCGTAAAGGGGCCTGCAGTATTGAAAATAAATATATATATATATATATATATATATATATATATATATATATATATTATATATATATATATATATATATATCTTTATTAGGAGACAAGGGAAGTTAAATTGCGGGCGGCTCGTATTACAAACTCATAAGGAAGCCAACAATCACCAAAACGAAGGGGCATAGCGGAATGATTTTTTATTATTGTTTTTATGTAGTAATTTGTGGTGCTGAACGATGAAAAAATATGTAAAAAATCATTTTTTCTTCCCTTGTCTGCTAACAGCATAACGAGGGTCTCGGTTCTGGCAGTCTTGATGCCATGGGTAGCATAAGAGGGCTCTCGCAGAGCTTCCGCCTTCGCAGTTAGATGACGTTCCACTTCATACTTGCGGTAAAACAGGACGTACCACGTCCGCCGCTATGCACGAAGGTGGCGCTGGTGAACACTCTCAAAGTTAGCTTACACGCAAAACTTAAAAAAACCCGCGAGAGCATCAGATTGGAGAGCCGTCGCTGTAGCTCAGTTGGTAGAGCACCAGACGCGATATTCGGAGGTTGTGGGTTCGGATCCGACAGGTGGCATGGTTGTTTTTTCTGGTGCTTTATAATTAATTTTTTAAGCAACAGATTAATTGAAGCATTATTCTCCCATCGTTCAGAACCAGTAATCAGAGAATAATAATAATAATAAAAACATTCCACTATGTACCTTGGTTTCGGTGACTGTTGGGCTCTCTCGCTCTCTCTCTCTCTCTCACACACACACACACACACACACACACACACACACACACACACACACACACACACACACACACACACACACACACACACACGCACACACGCACGCACGCACGCACGCACGCACGCACGCACGCACACACACACACACACACACACACACACACACACACACACACACACACACACACACACACACACACACACACACACACACACACACACACACACACACACACACACACACACACACACACACACACGAGGCACTATGAACCAGAAGTTATATACTTATAGACTATTATAGACTGACACACGGTTGAAAACATAACAAGGGTGTATTGACGCTTCGAGTGGCTTTTATATATATATATATATATATATATATATATATATATATATATATATATATATATGTATATATATATATATATATGTATAAAGTGGCCTTTATATATATATGTGTATATATATATATATATATATATATATATATATATATATATATATATATATATATATATATATATTGCAAGGGACCAGCGAAGACGAGGTAGTAGAAGCGAAAAAGAGGTAAAGAGGTGGAAGTTGTGTCTGCTGGACGCTATCGGGAGCTGACTTAATATGCCCGGTGGGGACCGGCATGGAGTTAAGGCTGTGCTGTGCGCCCGTAACAACTTGGAAGAGCCTTCCTGAGTACACCCTAACCAATAAACGTAGCACCCTCCTCAGCCTGGCCGGACTCGACGCCTTTTCGGCCTACCACATCCCGTACCCAAGATGTCCCTAGATAGAAAAGCCACCCAGGCCTACACTCAGCCGCTCCTGGCCGCGTTACCGAAAACCCCGCACCTTCGCGGGCGCAGTCTGTGATGACATGGACGAGCTGCTGACGCTTTACGATCGAGTGAGCCGCTATGAGCCGCCCTTATAAAAGAGTGAGCTGGCCTTGCACACTATGGGACGGCAGCATCAGCAGACATAACTGCTGGAGCATCATTGGCTACAGTTTTAAACCTAAACCTTAAGTTCACTCACAAAGGTGTCTGCTGGTGCTCCTCTGTGGTGGAGCATCGCATAAACACCGGTGATGCCACTCCTCTCCACGGACGTCCGTACCGCGTGCCCAGCGCTGAACGCACCATCATAAATCAAGAGGTGGACAAGATTCTCGCAAAAGACGTCATCGAGCCCTCGTCAAGCCCTTGGGCTTCACCAGTTGTCCTGGTAAAAAAGACAGACAGCAGCTGGCGCTTCTACGTTGATTACGGGCACCTCAACCGCATCACATAAAAGGACGTATATCCTCTCCTGAGGATCCATGATGCATTAGATTGCCTCCACGGCTCCAAAAATTTATCTTCAACAGATCTTCGATCGGGGTACTGGCAAATTGCCGTTATGAAAAGGACCGCGAAAAGACCGCCTCCGTGACGCCTGATGGCTTATACCAATTTAGTCATGCCATTCGGACTCTGTAACGCGCCGGCTACTTTTGAACGAATGATGGACTCCCTTCTTCGCGGCTTTAAGTGGTCTACCTGCCTCTTCTACCTAGACGTTGTTGTGGTTTTCTCGCCTGCTTTTGCCACGCACCTCGAGCGCCTCTCCAGTATTTTGACAGTGTTTCGTAACGCCGGACTCCAGCTGAACTCATCGAAATGCAAATTTGGTCGCCGCCAACTCACTATTCTCGGACACCTTGTTGACTCTTCTGGTGTCCGCCCAGATCCAGTCAAAATTGAAGCCATCAAGGACTTTCCTGCTTTTAGGTCGTCGAAAGATGTACGCAGCTTTGTCGGCTTGTGCTCGTATTTTCGCCGTTTTATTAAAGATTTCGACGGCATCGCTCGCCCCCTCACCGACCTCCCTAAGAACGACACCCCCTTTATCTGGGGCCCTGCTCAAGAGAACTCATTTTTCTCCCTCGTTCATTTGCTGACCTCTCCGCCCATGTTAGCCCATTTTGACCCGTCGTCTTCCACAGTGGCTCACAGCGACGCTTCCGGATATAGGATCGGTGCCGTGCTAGCCCTACGTTAACAATGTCAAGATCGTCGCTTATGCGAGCCGCCTACTTTCCGCCGCATAGCAAAATTATTCCACTAATGAGTGCGAGTGTCTTGTCTGGGATTTAGCTAAATTCCGACCGTGCCTGTTTGGCCGCTCATTCGCTATTGTCGCTGATCACCGCGCTCTCTGTTGGCTGTCTTCACTAAAAGATCCAACCGGTAGCCAAGGTCGCTGGGCTCTGCGCCTCCAAGAGTATTCATACTTCGTCCTGTACAAGTCAGGTCGTCAGCACCAGGGAGCTGACTGATTATCCAAATACCCTGTGAAGCCACCTGACTTAGAAGACGCTGAGACCATGCCTCTTAGGTATCTCTGATCTCACCAATATCGCCAACGAACAGCGCCATGACTCATCTTTGTGACCTATCTTTGATGGCCTCCGCTCTTGCAAACCGATCTCCATCTCTGAACCTTTATGTGCTCCAGAATGGCATTTCGTATCGCCGCAACCTACGGTCCTATGGTTCTCTGCTGGTGCTCATCATACACCAACATTTACGTTAATCTGTTCTTGGAGAATTGCACGATCTGCTACAACCAGTCACCCTGGCATGTCTCGCGCGAACACTCGAGTGCGGCACCGCTTGTCTGTACCGTTCCGTCAAGCGTTACGTTGCCGCTTGCGACCAGTGTCAAAGTCGGCAAAGGCCCTCCACTTTGCCTTCCCGTCTTCTGCAACCGATCGACGTACCTCCGGAACCTTTTCACCGTGTTGGCCTCGACCTTTTTGGCCCTTTTCCTAAGTCCCTCTCAGGCAAAAAGTGGAGCGCTGTCGCAACTGATTATACGACTTCGTACGCCATCAAGCGTGCTTTGCCTACCAGCTGCGATACCGATGTCACCGATTTTCTTCTCCAAGACGTCATTCTTCACTATGGCGCCCCTCGTCAACTGCTCACCGACCACGGTAGTTATTTTCTGTACGGAGTGGTTAATGCCATTCTCCGTTCGCGTGCCACGCAGCACCAACTCGACACAGCTTAACATCCAAGAACCAACGGGCTTAGGGAACGGTTAAACCGCACGCTCACCGGCATGTTAGCAAAGTACGTCTCGCCAGAACACCGGGATTGGGACGCAGCCTTACCTTATCTCACGTTTGCGTATAACTCTTCACGGCATGACACAATAGGCTATTCCCCTTTCTACTTTTGTTTCGTAGGCACCCCACCTTGCGTTCGCACACACTCATGCCGCCTTCTTCAGTCGCCTCAACTGCTTCCGCTCGGGACTCCATTGCCCAGGCCACGCGGGCGCGCCAAATAGCCCGTAGTCTGCTCCGTGCCTTTCAAGCTTCCCAGAATTCCTCCTACGACCGCCATCACCGGGCGGTGGAATATGAACCCGGATCACTCGTCCTTCTCTGGACGCCGTCATGCAGCGTCGGTCTCTCAGAGAAGCTCCTTTCTCACCACCGGGGCCCTTACCGTGTGGTGCGCCGTGTCACCGACGTGAACTATGAAATTGCACCCCTTGCGTGCTCGCCATCGTCCTCCGGCGCCTCCACCGACGTCGTCCATGTCGTCCGCCTTAAACCTTCTCACGACGCTCATACGTCGCCAACCTAAAAAGTGTTTTCTGTAGCGCTCAACAAGTGATAATATCCAGGAGATCAAAATAGGCCGTATTTCTAGGAGTGAAGCACAATCTGGCTCCTGCCCACAGTTAACCAGCCCTACACATCTATGCACACGAACGCCCAAAAAAAGCTTTGTCCTATACACAGTGTCATTCCTAACCGTAATTAGCTGTCCTGTCCAGCAGGCGCTACATTATATGACATAACTATGTTAACAGAAATTTTACCGAATAGTTCTGAACACGACATGGAAGTTTTTCTTCGCAGGAAAAAACACTGTATTCGATGCGATTGCTGTTCACGCTCTGATGACGACGTGTTAATAGCAGTGTCTGAACGCATTGAATACTTTCATGTTAAACTTGTACTTCTATAGAATTTGTCTGCGCGGAGATAACCATAAATAACAGAAGCTTTTAGTGTGCGCCTGATATCGCTCCCTATCTGCACCCATCGAATTTTGCCGCGATCTTCATCGCACCTTAAATATATTTAATACTTATTTTTCCAATCTTTAAGCTTCTTTGACGATTTAAATTTTCGTCATATCGACTGGTTTTGCCCAGTCTTGAAGATAACCGGTCGTCAGAGTCATTAAAGTTTACAACGATTTGTTCGCAATTTTCAATATGTCAAGTCGTTACTGCACCAACGAGAATGACATCTACTTGGAATTATTTGGGACTAGTAGTGATCACCATTTTATATTTGTTCTCATTTTTAGTCGTATACCTGGTTTAAGTAACCTTTTAATGTCGTACATTATATTCATAATACTAGTTCCTATTACACGTGAGGAAAACAGACTAATTTTTCTGCGATTATTAAGCCTCTGGAAGTTTTTTTGGCCGATTCAATTCATATATTCCAAGAGAGATAAGGTTAACGACAATAGGATGTTTTTGAAAGCAATCTTTATCAGCTAACTGATCTCTACATTCCTCATGATGCCACTGTGACTAACCGACAAGTACCGTGGTACAATTCGACACTAAAACGCCATGCGAGGAAAAAAGGCCGTTTTTTTTAATAAGGCATTCTAAAACGCAGGAGCTTCGCTCAGTGCTAAAATCAGCATGCAGAACTTGCACAAACGCCTTAAAAGAAGAACAGCAAAACTTTTGTGGTGTTATACTAGCCTAGTTTTGAGCACACAGTACTAAAACATTCTGGAGCATTATACACAAAGCACAAAGCAAAACCACTGGTAGATTCTGAGCATAACATAACCACTAACAGCGCTAGCATTCTGAATCAAAGCTTTGATGACGCGTCTTCATGCGACCATAGTTTCCTTCTTTTTCTTTGCAAAGCAGTCTCTAAACTTCCAATAGATCCTATAAGCTTAAGAAGTTCCTTGATTTGGATTATTTGGTTCATAGCTAAGGCTTATTTTGAAGACGGTTGTAAAGGGACATGTTCTTTTCTTGTGCCTTCTTCCTTGTCCCTGTACCTTTCGTGCCGTCTTCAGAATAAACCTTAGACCCTAAGAGGTTTGACTATGAAAGATTATCGAGTACAATTGGTATACTAAAACTGATCTCATATCGTAGTGTGATGAACCAGCTTCTTAAAATGGCCCTGGGTCCACACTGGGCATGAGGAGATTGATGCACAGACTCCAAAATGATTTTTGAAGTGATTTAATTAAAGCATCTGGCTCGATGCCGCTTACGGGACAGAAGCTGGGCTCGTCGTCGCCGGGGCTGAGTCAGCGTGGTGTGGCACGGGCTCGATGAATGGCTGGTTGTCTGCAGCGGCCGGGCTGGGAGTTCCTCGTGGCTGTGCTGCCCTCGTTCTCGGCTGGTCGTTGGATGAGCTGCCAGGCGTGGAGGCGCGTTGGCGAAGGTCGAACGTTAGCGACGGCTAGACCCCGGGCTCAGGTCAATGCGCAGCCCCAGTCTTCTGCCTCGCTCCGTCTCCGGCCCTCTCGTCCACTCGCCCCGATCGCTCTCCCCCTTCCTCCAGTCGGCTTCCGCTTTTAAAGCCTTTGCTTCTTTCTTCAGCCATGGCCGCGCCTTTGTCCACTCCCCCGTGGCTCTCGAGGGGTGCATAATGACGGGGACACTCAAGCGTCGTTCGACAGGGCCGTCGACGGTTACCATATATGGTCATGTTTCTCCGCCACAACCAAATATGGTCATGTCTCTCCGCTGCGACCCGACGCCAGGACGGCGCGGCCAACCGTCTCCAGGAAAAGTCACTGACCGGCTCGCCGTGGCACCGGTGCATGTGCACGAATCGTCACAGTAGCTCCGATAATGCCAGTATGAAAGGCACCAAAACAGAAGCTTGTTCTGCGGTCCTGTTGCCTAAGGTATTAGAGCAGTCACTTGAGCTTGGGATAATCCAGGACGACTTTAAGATAGGCAGCGTAGTTTCACTTGGTAAATGAGGCCACAAGCATGTCGCAAACGACAATAGACCAATATCTATCTTGCAAAGCTTTGGAAGTCACCATTTTTTGTCACCTAGTAAGCGTTTTGCAATCGACATCAAATTTCTCACCTTTTCTGCATGGTTGTAGGAAACAATTTTTATTTTTATAAACGTGGTTACAACAGCTGTATCTCACCGGTACTCACCTACAAGGTAGAAACATGGGGGCTAAGGAAAAGGGTTCAGCTCACATCACATCGAACACCCAAATTAACATCATCACATTCTCTCATCTGCCTTGTGAGTAGCGAAGGCATTTTAGATTTCTTTCCTACTTAATGTTCAATGTGCGCCTTCACCCGCTTGATTTCTCCGCATGCTATGCCAGAAACCTTCCCATTTTGGCATATGTGACGGTCTTCTCTACCTACACATTTACACCTACAAGGGCAGAGAATGACTACTTGCCACCCCACACCAGCCACGCTCTGAAGTTTCTGCCAGTCATCACGCTGAACCGGAAAACACGCATGCTGACATCCTGAAAACCAAAGTTGCGCTTCAGCTACCGCAGCGGCTCAGTTAATATGGCGCTCGGCTGCTGACCGGAAAGACGCGGGTCCGATCCCGGCCGCGTCTGCCGCATTTAGATGGGGGGGGGGGGGGGGGGGGGCAATGCTGCAGGCCCATGTACTCTGCGATGTCATTCCACGTTGAAGAACCTCAGGTGGTCGAAATTCGCGGAGTCCTCCACTACGGCGTCCTTCATAGGCTGAGGCGCTTTTGGACATAACGTAAACTCCATAAAACATAAACCACACCAATTTTCTGCTTCGCCAGAAATGCTCTAGAAACGGTGATGGCCAATTCTGTAATTAAATATTTGCTTAACAGGCAGAAAGTTTTGTATTTATGGCCAATTTTTCCCCTATATGTTTTAATATTGAGCAATTTAAAAAATGACAGCATTTCGGCTACAAAATGGCCTTAACACTTATTGAGATCCCTGTTGTCCAGATTTTGCCTCAAAAGTTACCTGTAAAAGGAACATGCATAACTTTATACACTCCCACTCTCACTCATGAACCATCCATTGACAATGAAAGGAACTATCTCACCACTCTGCCCGGGATATTTAACCTTTATCGTGTTCCACCCGTCCTTTATATTGCGTAAGCATCGACCTTTATAACACGCGTACTGCTGTGCTGTACCACAGGTAATTGATGGATTATCATCACTGTTGATCCCTCGGTATGATATGCACAGACGTCCGCCCTACCAGTGGCAGCGGACCGCGATGTGGCCTTTTCTTTGTTACACCACTTCCTCCTCCGTCTCGTTGCAGTTCGAGAACTTCCGAAATTCCTCATATAGTGGGATATAGGCAGAACTCAGGTGACAGAGAAAGAGTTCTTCAGTTTTTGGGATCTCGGATGCTATCGCACTGTACTCTTGATGATAGTTTACGCTTTAAGTTATGGCGAAAGAAAGAGCAGCGTCCGCGTTTGCGAATTGATAGGCAAATAGGAACGCAGGCCGATGAAGGGGACCGTTTACTCTATCACGTCACAGCTTCAAGACAGTGCTACTCTGCGAGCTCAAGTTTAATTAACGCAACATCCTGATTCGACTTTATCGAACTCTCAATCAGAAATCACCGAGAAGACTCAGGAGTGCTGTGACCCAGCCCTCAGCTTTACCTCTGAGGCCCAACGAAACAGCAAAGACCAGCACGACACTGACCCGCTTGCTGCAGCCTTTTCGGAAGACTCCTTTGTTTGGTTTTTGTCAGCAGCGGGTTTTCCAAAAATCATGAACCCTGTCGAACGAGTTCACGTGTTTCTCGGATGTACGCTGCTTTGATCGCGAGATCGTCCACGTCAGTCGTCTGAAATGTACTACAACCTTCTGTTCGGCTTTTCGCCGCACGTCGGCAGGATGGCTGTCATAGCTCTAAACTAGTGGCGATTAGCCTAGCGGCCTGTCGAACTTTAATTGCAGCCACTCGGTCACACTCTTTCTGTCTTACGCCAATAATGATGTCAACGCGCTATTTTTCAATTCTCAAAGCCATGCGCCACGTGGTGGCAGCCATGGCAACTAGAAGCGGTTGCCAACGAGGCCTCTAAAAAAAGAAGAGGAAAAAAGAAACAAATAAAAACAAAGACAATAAATATAAGAAAAAAGAAAGAAAATTAGGGAAAAAAGGAAAAAAAGAGCAATTGTACAAGACTTGGAAATATCCATTCAGACAAGGGTTGTGGCAACACGAGAGAAATAAAAAAATACAAGTTCCTAATCAATCCTTAGAAGGGCACTCCGTACACACGCAAACAGATCGTTGGCATTCCTCTTTATCTTCCTTCCCCCCTACCAGTTCCTCTGGAATGTTGCCTTCTGCATGTACTACAGGGGTCAAGCCCTTCACGCTTGTCACCAAAATGCGCCCTTCACGTCTTTCCAAGGCAGCCGTGAGGTGGTGGAAAAGAATCTCCCCCCCCCTTTTTTTGTGTCCTAATTTTGTATTCTCTCGTGTTGCCACCACCCTTCTCTGAATGCATATTACCAAGCCTTGCACAATGGCTCTTCTTTCCTTTTTTCACTACTTTCTTTTTTTCTCTTTTTTCGCCTTTTTTTCTTTATTAGAGGCCTCGTTTGCATTCTTCTTCACTCCCCCTCCTCCCCCTTACCAGTTTCTCTGGACTGTAGCTTCCTCCTTGTACAGGGGTCGAGCCCTTCACGCTTGTCATCAAAATGCTGTGAGGAGCGACACCTCGAGGGCCTTTCCAAGGCAGCCCTGAGGTGGTGGGACAGAATCTCCCCCTTTTTATATTTTTATTATCTTAATTTTTTTATTCTTTTGTTATTAAAAGTTTTTTTCGGCCCCTTGGGAACACCTGCAATCAGGTTAGGAGACCCCTTCTTAGATTGTCACCGATTCTCTCTCTTCCTTTGTTAAAAAAAAAGTTCTTCCTGGTCTCTTCCCTCCCCCCTTGTGTTTTGAACTCGTGCTTTGCTGTAAACTTTGTACCTCGCGCACGCTCTATAAAAGATGCGTGTTTCAAACGCTGTACTACGCTCGAAAAAGGCTGGTCCTCCAGCCGAAACGTCGTGAATGAAATCCTGTTATGTTTCTTCAATTTTTGGTGATTTTATATTATATTGACCAAATCAGCTGCCAGAAATCACTTTTGGTATATATATATATATATATATATATATATATATATATATATATATATATATATATATATATATATATATATATATATGTGTGTGTGTGTGTGTGTGTGTGTGTGTGTGTGTGTGTGTGTGTGTGTGTGTGTGTGTGTGTGTGTGTGTGTGTGTGTGTGTGTGTGTGTCGTGCGTGTGTGTGTGTGTGTGTTGCTATTTTTTCTTTTTGTAGTGCTCCTTAATGGGAGAGTAATCCTTCGATTAATATGTCGCATAAAGAAAACTATTTATCCAGCAGCAGAAGAAACAACCATGCCGCCGGTGGAATCCGAACCCACGACCTCCGAATATCGCGTCTGGTGCTCTACCAACTGAGCTACGTCGACGGCAGTCCAATCTGCTGCTCTCGTGGGTATTTATGTTTATTACGTGTAAGCGAACCTTGAGAGTGTTCACCAGCGTCACCCTCGTCCATAGCGGCGGATGTAGCACGTCCTGTAGTAATACCGCGAGTGTGACGTGGAGCGTCATCTAACGGCGGAGGTGGAAGCTGTGCGAGAACCCTCTTATACTGCTTATTGCATCAAGACTGCCAGAACCGAGACCCTCGTTAAGCTATTTGCAAACAAGGGAAGGAAAATGAGGGGCTCGTTTGACAAACTTATGAAGGGAGCCAACAGTCACCGAAACCAAGGGGCAAAGGGGAATGTTTTTATAGTGATTATTTTTAATTTGTGGTACTGAACGATGGGAGATTAACACTTCAATTATTCTGTTTCTTAAAGGAAATAATTATAAAGCAGCAGAAAAACAATCATGCCGCCGATGGAATCCAAACCCACGACCTCTGAATTGCGCGTCCGAGTATATATATATATATATATATATATATATATATATATATATATATATATATATATATATATATATATATATATATATATATATATATATATATATATATATATATATATATGAACCAGTTCACAGATTAATCGAAGTATTATTCTATTAATCTCTCATTGATTAGCAATACAAATTAAAAAAATAGAAACATTAAGCTGTGCATCATGATTTTGGTGACTCTTGGCATCGTATAAAACGCCTGTAATGTTTCCATTTCGCACTGACTGAGAGCGGGAAGAAAAAAGGAGAAGAAAAAAACTCAATATTTAAATCGCTCCGATTCTGGAAGGAAATTTTGAACAGCAGAGCGCACACTCCTGTCTCTTCGGCCAAGCATACAAGCGCCATTGAAAGAACAACCGCAGAGGACACATACAAACCCAGTTGATGAAACGGAATTTGCTAAAGACACTTCCTCAAATGAGAAAAGCGGCGGCAGAACAGCAGGAAGTGATCTACTGTGTCTGGTTCGGCACTAAAAGAGAACAAAGGGGAAACCGCCAGCCCAGATCTGTAAAGGCAGAAACTTACAAGAGGAGGCCGGCAACGCAAACGCGTTAAAGAGACCTCTAGACTGCGCTAGCGTCAGTCTTTGCTTCTCCAAAGATGCAGAAGATGCTAATATTCGGGAGATGATGTAAGAGCCGAGGCAGCAAATTCCTGAAATATTGTGTAGCTGCGAAACCTCACCTCTGGTGTCTATGTACAGGTTGGCAGGAAAGCAATATTTGGGCCGCAGTGAGAGGCTCTTGCTAAGGAATCTGCAACCTCATTTAAATGAAAGCCCAAGTGCCCCGGTACCCAAAGCAACCTTACCGATTTTAAGGGGACCGGGATCAGGAACTTAAAGGGCCGTAATGCCCGAGACTAAGTGGGAGAGGATAATGAAGAGCAAATGGACAGAGAGTCCGTCATAACCACGACCTGAAAAACGGTAGTTTCTAATTTTCTTAATGCTACGATTACTGCTAATAATTCATCCAGATAAATTGCGGTGAAGACAGGAAGACGGAGAGAAAAAGACAACCCAGTGAAGGTGCAAAAATTCCCCCACCTGTCTTTTCACGATCCTGCGGTGCATTGTAGCAATAAGAATATGAGAGGGAAAGGACCTTAGGTGGTCCTGCAATAGACCCTGAAGAAGCGGGAAGGGCTGCAGCTTAGCATTCGATGGGAAAATGTCATCGGATGCAATCTGGACAGAAGATGAGTTGTTATACACTTGGCGAAAATCTGTGAAATGAATCATTAAGGGATCAAGGAGAGACTGCGCGAAACTTATCAGCGGAGTGTGCAAACGAGACCAGGCGGCATTAAAAATACTGCAGGTTTACTAAGAAATATTAGACTGGAGGCGTGAAGAGGTAAGTCGCACAATTTTAAAAATGTTTGAGCCGTTAAAAGGCTAAACCTAGCTGATAACGAAGGCATTCGCGCCTCAAGGTGCAGAACAGCATTGGCGACATATTTTGGAAGCCCCAGACAGAGTCGCAACGCCTCACGCTCCAAGAGCACAAGAGGGCGAAGTTTATAGGCAGGCGCTCCTGAGAATAAAACACAGCCGAGCTCCAAAATGGGTGGACGTACATTTTATAAATCAGCAGAAGTGTGTGCCTTCTCATGCCTACAAAGCCTACAAGCACTACAAAGCCTGCGCAGGATGCCAATGGCCCGAACTCTTTTCGCAGAAACTTGATCAATGTGTGGCCGTCAGGATAGTGTAGTGTCGTACATTACTCCGCGATACTTCACCGTCCGAACTTGAGGAATTATGTTATTTATATAGAGCAGGCAGATATTTACAGGAACAGAAACCGGAAATACTAATAATGCGCATTTCTTCACATTGAGACACAAATGAATTCTTCCCAACCTACTGTCGAGAACATTGAGGTAATTTTGCAAGGTTTGATACGGAGTGTGATTATCACCTGCTGATGCAAAAAATGCAAGATCGTCGGCGTACACATAAGTTTTCACATTTTGAATGCATGGAATTGGGCTTAGAAAAATGTTAAAAACAGGTGAGAGAACTGATCCTTGCGGTACACCTCTTGTTTGTGGAAATCTCCTTCAGGAAACACCATTTTGGCAGCAGTAAAATTTTCTAATTTACAAAAAAACAGAAATCCAGGCTAATAAATAGTTTGGGAAAATTAGTTCCTGTAATCTGAGTAACAGAGCCGAGTGCTAAACGCTGTCGTATGCTTTACTGACATCCCAGGTGACAAGCGCAGCAATCTGTTTACTTTTGCGAGCGAATTTAATACGACTCTGTAGGTCAATATGAGCAAACCAAATTGAACAACCCGGCCTGAAACCAATTTGACAGGGATTCAAAAGAGCATTTTCAGAAATGAAAGACATGACACGGCTCAGAAGGACCTTTTCCACCATTTTCACTAGGTTAGATGTTAATGAAATGGGGCGTATGTTGTCTAAAGCAAAGCCCTCTCCTTGATTTTTAAGCAATGGAACTATTTCAGCAAGACGGCACTCGTGAGGTATCCAAGGACCTTTAATGGAATGGTTAACTAAAGCCAATAGGTCCTCAGCTGATTCATTGAACAAAATTTTGATCACAGATGAAATGACCTTATCGGGGCCAGGAGCCGCTGGGGATAAGCGCAGAACAATTTGCGACAGCTCTTGCATAGAAACCTCAGTGAAATAACCTGAAGTGCATGTGAATATTGCTGGAGAAGGTAGAGCAGGTGTAAAGCGAAGCTCTAGGCCATAAGCAATGGCCTCTAAGGCCTCGGTGATGTCAGCAGCTGTCTGAACGAGGGATTCGCTGTTGACAGCCCGTGGAATCACTTTTTTGCGCCTCATGAAATGAAACAAAGCTCGCTTATTTCCTGATTGCGAAAGGAAATCGTAATGATTTGTGTTATACTCCTCCTTTGCGCGGGAGACAGTGCGCTTAAATGTTGCTGCAACATACTTATAATCCAGCGAAATTTTGGGGTATAGATTTTTTAGAAGTTTCTTCCAAGCATCTTTCCGTCGTCTTTATGCACGCGTGCACTCAGAATTCCACCAATTATTGGCGATTGCACCCTTGGTTTCCTTGACCAAAAATTCAGACTTTTCCCTTGCATGTTCCAGTGCTGAACATAGATGTGTAGGCTTGCATTCGGCATTTGTCTCAGCGCATGAGTTTGAAGTGATTACGAGAGCTGATTTTAGCGCGTCTTTAAAGCAAGTGTAATTTATCAACGTGTGCTAATGTCGCTCGGAAAGAGTTAATTTAGACGCAAACTTGAAACTAATCGGTAGATGATCACTGTTTGTTGCAAAGTCAACAGGCGCCCTAGACATAACTGAGACTCCTGGGGAGGAAAAAGTTAAATCCAAGGCAGAGCGGCATTGACTCCGAACAAACGTAGATAATACGGAATTGTTGAAGATCAAGTTGTTGTCAGAAGCCCAATCAAAAAGTCTAGAACCAAAGCTGTCTGTTTTAAACCTCCACGTCACATGGTGCGAATTGAAGTCTCCAAGTAATAGAACCTGGGATCGGCTACCAGACGTAAGTCAAGGGGCCGAGTGTCATGCACACCTGACGAGAAATATGCATTAGCTACCTTAAAGGGCTGTTGACCTGGGATACTGATGTCAAATGCAAGGATTTCACATTCATTGTCCGCATGTTGGAGAGAAATGGATGCCCTGTGACAAAACTTTGTAGATATGAGCACTAACAACCCTCCCCCTCGTTATGACCGGTCAAGCCGGAAAGAACGATAAATTTTGAGATGATAATTGAACTCTGTAGTTAGTCATGTTTCCTTTAATGCAATTAAATATGGTTGAAGCTGAATGCATAGGCAATTTAAATCTGTTGAAGCTGAGAATACTGAAAGGAAATTCCACAGGAGTATACTTAAGAACCCTATCTTGGCGGCAGAGCCGATGCCGCGACTGCCTTTTCTAGAAACCTGGTCTTAGCATTTTGACTTGCGTTACTTTTCTTTGTCTTTGACTGGGGGAAAGATGGACCTGCAATATTCAGAGGAGTCCCACTTCGTTTCTGGGCGCGGAGATCAGACTCCATTTCTAGACAGTCCATAGAGGATGCTTCCATAACGCTGTTCGGAAGAGAGACCTCCGAAGTCTTTTTTTGCCCATATTGTTTCTGGCCCTGTGGAGCGGAATTGATGACCATGGAAGGAGAAGCAGCTTCCGAAGCCAAAAAACGGAAGTGCGGAGAAATGCACGTGGATACGGTCCCGATTGCCGCGAACATTTGCAGTGTTTGTTCATTCTTCAAATCTGCCGCCACACAACTTTATCGCTTTGTTTGCGACCCAAGACGCGACTAGATTTATCTAGATTGATCGCAGCCTGGCAGCACTGATTCTACGTTGTTCCGGAATGTTCTAGTAACTTTGCACGCTTTATCTGGAAAGTTCGCTATCAGCTTTAAATTGATCACGGCCGACGGTGGCGGGTATTCTGTTCGACAACCGCCGAGCACGCTTGTCGCTTCGCCGCCGCCGAGTGATTCAGTCCATTTTAGGGGCAAGTCAGCCCAATAAACAGTTTTCTTTTAAAAGACCTTTTGTCCGTCTTCATCGCTGCTTCGATTGCCGTCACCCCTACGTGACATCATAATGCGATCTATTGCATTTGCGACAGCTTCCTCAACTGCCGCTGTGATAGCCTGGGACCAAGTGGCATCCATTATGGGTGGGTATTTGGCAGCCACATTAGAGTAGCCTGAGGCGCTCTCCTTGACTGCGGCAAAAGCCTCTCTCCTCGTGCATCTGCGCTTGCCTATAAGCTCGAGCACCTGAACTTCTTGTGCTCGTGCAGGACAATCAGGCGAATCAGCAGGGTGAGCACCGCTACACAAACAACATTTCCCTTGCTGTTCAGGACATTCCTCTCTGCCATGACCCTCCCCACAGGCACAGCAGCGTAAGGCCGATTTGCAGGCTTTGCCGCTGTGGCCAAATCGCCAGGAGTTTTGACACTGAAGGGGTTGAGAGTTAAAAGCATCTACTCGAAATACCAATCACGACACCTTTATGTCTGACGGGCAGAATATTCCTGCAAATGTGGCAATGACGGACTCCGTATGAATTTTTACTCCATCGACCATTCTACTGAATCGATGGACAGCAATCACTCCTGCAGGCGAGAGGTTCTAAAGCGTTTCCATGGGGCTCAATCGAAAGTCGACCCCTCGGACTAAGCCGTGGAACACGCTGGATGAGGCGGGATGAATGCGCTTGCCGGGTGGTTTGCGAAGGACGTACACTTCAGCAGGTCTTCTATAAAGTCCTTACCCGATTACTTGCACAAAATACCACCCTTGGCAAACTGCCGGACATCAGTAATGCGCATGTAGTGTTTCGATGCAGATTGAAGAGCCACCTGTACTACCTCCGGGTTTTTCAGTCAGATCGCGCCTCCATCGGAAGGCACTAAAGCGACCGGAATGCTGGAAACACCACTTCGGAAAAAGAGACCAATTTGGAGCTGGCCTTGAGGAAGAGAGGCCGACCAATGGGAAAACGCAATTTTTTTTTACTTCTTTCAGAGACGCATCTAAAACCCTGTCACACAGCATTCCTTAAAGGCCTTTTCAGCAAAAGCACCTATTTTCGCCAAAGGAGCGAGAGGTTAAAGGAGCAGAGACACAGCTGCACAGTGCAGTCCAAAGGTTAAACAGTCGCTGAGGCTTAGCACCCGTTGCTGTGCTCGAGCCGGCTGAAGTAAGTGTTTCAAAATTAAAGTGGGCATTCTGTTATTTCGTTAAGCTCAGACAATTTTTTTATTCTAATTGCTTGATTGAAATAACTGCAACAGCTTCTCTCATCAGCAACAGCAGGTTTTCTGTATTCTCTTTGCCACCAGGGGCACTCTCTGTTGCTGCAACACTTTACTGTCTTAAAATCTGGGCATAAAATATAAACACCCTACAAAAAGAACGCCAGACACAGTTCGCATTTTAAAAAAAAATTTTAAAACATTAAGGTGAAAAACGTAGCGCAAAGAAACGAGGACACAGAAGTTATGAACCAACAAGCCCAAGCACATACCCTTTTAAAACATTGTTGGCTGCATCTATTTTTTTTATTTCTTTTACTTTTTGACGTTGGATGTCACTGCCATCGCAGTTTTTCGATGAGCGCGCCTTTGGTCTCCAAATGTGTCGGACGGGCGCCTATGTCTCCAAGGCCCTTAGGGGCAAAGGCGCGATATTTGTGCCGTGTAGCTGCACTCTTTACGCCTTTGGATATAAGGAACCGATTTTTAAAGGCCTTTGCGGTGCCCGTGCGACAGGGGTATAAAGCCACTTGTTAGCAGATGGCCGCTTTCGCTTTTGTTAGCACCAGTAAGATTTGAAAGCTTCGCACTTCGCAAATTCGTGACTGTCGGCCTTTCGCCGCTTTGACCATTTGGACAAAGCTACGAAGCCTGTGCTGAGGATACACAGGAAGGCCTATAATCAAAACGAATGTCGCACAAACTGCTGTTGCCGAAAGGTGTTCGATAGATATGTTGATAAGGGAGTTCCTCTCGCTGCACCCGTAGAGCCGTATTGTGTATGTTAATAAGCCAATACAGATTTTGGGGGAGACCAGTTCTTGATTATTCGCTATGATTTTTTATAGTATGGCGGACAATAAACTTCGGCTGTCCTAACGATACACAATGCGGGCGAGTTTGAACAGCGTCTCTAAAAACAACAGAAATTCACATTTGTGCGAAATAGGTGCTCCCTTTAGTGAAACTTACTTGAAGTCAGCGTCCGTTTGTTTTCGTAATGTTTAGCTTCCGTTTCTTATTGAAACAGTGGCGCCTCTTTCGTTTCATGGCTTAGCGTATTTGGGTTTAGTGGCTTTTCTTCCAGGATTATCATTTCTGATAACTGCGTTGAACGACTTATCACTTTCTAAGCGCCGATGTGAAGTTCCAGTGCACTGAAAAATGTTTCTACAAACAAACTTTTCATCCGGGTCATTGGGGTCAGTCTCAGCGATTATCATCAATACCTTCACGCAGAAAAACAGAGTAGGAGTCGAGTGAAACATGGAGGTGTGATGGGAGAAGTGGTTGGTAGGGTGCCTTACATTGTTCGGACAATCTTTATTCAAGATAAAACTGTGTATTCTTCTGCCGATCGCGCTTTTACTTCTCTCATGTGGTTCAAATCCATGCTAAGTGCGGCAACGCACAAAATATTTTTCGAAAAAACGACCACTTTCTAGACTGCTGGGCTCGTAGCAGCCTGTTGTGCACATAAGATGCAAGGGGCAGAGGCCTATATTAGGGCGAAAGCACTATTCTGATGGGTAAACCCCGAGCAAGATCTTGCCATGATTGTGGGTTTGTTTATGGGTTTGCGATGTTAACGAGTTTCTGCCAAGTAAACTAAACAGGTAAGAAATGACACCAATACCCGTGACTGAGATTCGAACCCGCGGCGGCACAAACAGACCAGTTTCGCTGCCCACTGTGTGAGAGAATTGTGCATTTCTTCTGCTGCACAAACATTCTTCAAACTGCACACATCCAGGCTGCCTGTGAAGGCATGGCTCACATGCTAAGGAGATGCTTGCGCCATGGACGATGAATTGCCGCATGTGCAGAAAAAACCACAGACAACTGACCATTGTTTTATCTTGTGCACTGATGGTGTGTTCTTCTGGGACATATTACAGCGAACAATTAAGAAGGACATTGACATCACACCCTACAGAAGCCGTTTTTTGCCTGTAGAGAAAAACTTGGTTATGCGATATGATCTCTTTATGTTGCCGGGATTATTTAGTCTCTGGAAAAGCCGCATGATTTACCGCAGCGTCGAATCACCACGGTCGTCGAAATCTTTGTTTCGTGAACAATGCGCTTTGGTGCCAGGAGTATATGCTTCCCTGCAAGAGCCGCCTAGCTGGCTCCCGTATCTGGATGCATGTGTGTGCGTCCCAGACTTTTGATGTTTTAGAAGGTGGTGTTGTGCAGGGATATGGTGGCGTGGTGTTTTGTAGCGTAGCATGCTCAGATTTTTCTTTCAGGCACTATTTTCAAACAATAAAGAAACACTAGGCTATCGCCGCAGCCAGACACATACACTCGCGCTGTGTATGTGCGCTGCATTCGTTTGCGTAGACAACGCTGTGGCAGAAACACGGCACTAAAGCAATACGCGCTCTCGTTGACAGCATTGCTGCAGAAACGCGGCACTGAATCGTAGGCCGCCGGCGTATATTGCGTAAATTGGCATTCAGGTTGAAAACGTTGAAGACATGCATAAGTGATTCCCTGGGTCAGCGGACACAGCAATCACGTTTTCCAGCACGTGCCGGTTGTGCCCTGCAAAAAACTGCTTTCGCAAAGTATTTCATGCTTAGCAGTGCTAAACCTTTGTAGCGCAATGAGATTCAAATTATTTGCTCTAGCAGAAAAAGGTGGACGGAGTGTCAATTTCCGTGAAATAGAGCAACTTTTATGTTGTCAATTCAAGAATTTTCAGGAGATCGTTGGTTGGTGGACCCTGCACATAGTTCCGCTGGCGGCAGCTGACATGCAGAGGCTGGCTGGATATCCAGGCTTGCCGGTCCAGGTTGTCGCTGGTCAGGGCCGCCTTCCACTGCTCGTGTGTCGGGTATGGCACTGTTAAGGCTTGGTCTGGTTTGTCCTGATATTCACAAGGCTTGCGTATAGAGTCTGGGGCTTGCTCCGCACCAACGAGGGCATTCTGGCCATTTGGTGGGGCTGATCTTGTTTAAAAAGTGAGTGTTAAGAAATATGTCAGTTTGTATTCTCTTCTACCCTATGGCGTCCAAGGAGGATAGTTGTTTACACGGTGGTGAAAAATGTCGTCTTCATTGCCCAAGGTTCTCTAGCCTGCCCCCGAACGGTCCTACCAGTGGGATG
>JARKHS020025434.1:0-18057 GCA_030143305.2 Amblyomma americanum
ATATATATATATATATATATATATATATATATATATATATATATATATATATATATATATATATATATAGTCGACCTAAAACCTCGTGTTTGGCGCTCTTTGGCCTTAGCTGTCTTTTGCGCCATAAAAACCTAGCATCATCATCATAAGAAATCTGGGAGATTTTTTGCCCTGCAGCAGGCATATATATATATATATATATATATATATATATATATATATATATATATATATATATATATATCGGAGTATACGCTTCATTTAAGGAAACATTTTTATTTTCCTCGACGTTTCGATTGGTGGACCGATCTTTTTTGAAAAAGATCTTGAAAAAGATCGGTCCTCCGATTGAAACGTCGAGTAAAATAAAAATGTTTCCTTAAATGAAGCGCACACTTCGATGTATATTATTTTAAGCAGTCAAGTACCTTATGTTTTCACAACTATATATATATATATATATATATATATATATATTATATATATATATATATATATATATATATATATATATATATATGCCTGCTGCAGGGCAAAAAAATCTCCCAGATTTCTTATGATGACGATGCTAGGTTTTTATGGCGCAAAGGACACCTAAGGCCAAAGAGCGCCAAACACGAGGTTTTAGGTCGACTGAATAAAATATGTACAGATGATAAAATTAAAATCAGGTGTATTAGGCCTAAGAGTAGTGAGTATGTGCATGATTATAGAGTGAGAAGAGGGCGCCTAAATATCTGATCAAATGGCTTAAAGTGATGCAAAGCGCCTAAAACTTGTTTTAACAGTTGTTATATATGAAAAACGAAGCCAGGTAGCCACTACCATAGTCCATTCTTGAGCAAGAGAGGCGAGGCGTTTGGCATCTATGGGTAAGTTGAGCAATCTCCTCAGCAGTGAGGAGGTGCTGAGGTTACTTTGAATATGAAATCACTCGTAAGAAACCTACATCAGTTAACAACTATAAAAACTCTATCCAATGAGAACATGCGGTGATCACCTAAAAATAATCAAGGGTGCATTGGTATTTTAGATGCGCAAACTTCAGGAAAGTGCTGTCGTCATTGTGTATCCTATCTGGGGCACACGATTATTGTGTGGACAACTGAGATGTGGGCTCCACATCTCGCGTATTGTGGTGCCGGAGTATCCTGTAAAAGATGTGAGTGTGTGATGTACGCATGTCCTAACCTTAGTCTAGAGAGAGCGACTTCTTTGAATATATTTTCTTTTTCAGTGGCATACCTCCCAATTCATAGTTTTATTGTGTGCAGTTTGTTGTCTGTTTGTTCATTTCAATCCTGCTGCCAATTTTCGCCAAGCGCCGTCCTAATATATGGCCTGAGGTCGTGGTATGTTAGTTGTTTTATATCCATCCTACTCATTTCGGCACCTGATGCTGCAGACCTATCAGTTTCTTCATTTCCAACTATTCCACAGTGACCTGGTACCCATCGTACTGAATATTAAGGTTCAATGTGGGTGCAGACATAAGGCATTTCAAGAGGGAATTCATCACAGGGCTTTTTTACAGGGTCTCGTAGAAGACACGGTCATAATCACACTTAAGGAACCTGAGTATATAACAGAGCTTGGGACATTCTTTTCCGCGATGAATCTATCAGCCTACAGAATATCAAGTCATTCCGCAGTAAATAAGCTTGTGTGTCAATTCATTGTTTTTGTTTCAGAAAGTTGACAACTGTGAACTGCACATGAAGATGAGGATGTCTTTGATGCATCAGTGTAAAACTCTGTGCACTGATAGTTTGCTTGTAGGGACAGAAAATGATGCTTTATGCCACTTGGTGACCCATTCTTACCAACCTCACGAAAAGATGTAACGCAGTCAACTGGATAAACTTCCCATGGAACAAATATGCCTTTAAAAGAAGTTGCTAGAATGTTGGATACTGGTATGTTCATGTCTTGGACAAGTGTGGCGACTCTACTGCGTAAAAGTGGGGTTTCAAACGGGCGGTTTTAAAAGAGCAGTGTACTATTTGCGCTTCGCAACAGCCCAATGTATGGATGGTCAGCATGAGATAATACCTTCGTAGCGTACGTTATACTTGTGTACTTTACTTCCGTCGTCGTTCAAGTGACCATCCGTCCGCCTCAACGTACAAACTGGCAATTGGGCTTGTACGGAAAGCATCAGTAGCCAACCGCAAACCCTGGTAGTACACATCGTCGAGCATTTTTAAGGTGCTTTTTCGTGCTGACTCGTACACTACTGAGCCGTAGTCTATACGTGATGGAACTACGCTATTTGGAAGACTCAGCAGGCAGTCTCGATCTGTACCCCATGACTGGTGGGACAGGACCTATAGAAAATTCATGGATTTCATGCATTTAAGTCTTAGGTGCTTAATGTGTTTTATGAATGTAAGCTTTTCGTCGACTATGACGCCAATAAATTTGTGCTCTTCTTGAACCAAAATATTCTTCCCGTTAAGTGAGATGTCGGGTTTAGGTCTACTACCACGTTTTTTGTGAAGAATACGCTTACAGTCGTTGATGAGTTGAGTTTAAATCCGTTTTCGTCCTAATGCGTTCTTCACACTTTCCTGCACCTCGCTGAAGAGGCTCGTCAGCTGGCCGGATTGCTAATAGCTAATAGCTTAACGCGGGTCTCGGTTCTGGCAGTGTTGAGGCCATAGGTAGCATAAGACGTCTCTCGCACAGTTTCCGCCCTCACCGTTAGATGACGTTCTACGTCACACTTCCGGTATTACAGGACGTGCTACGTCCACTGCTATGGCCGAGGGTGGCGCTGCTGAAAACTCTCAAGGTTCGCTCACACGCAAAACATTAATACCCACAAAAGCAGCAGATTGGACGCCCGTCGCCGTAGCTCAGTTGGTAAGAACACCGGACGCGGTATTCGGAGGTCGTGGGTTCGGATCCCACCGGCGGCATGGTTGTTCTTTCTGCTGGTTTATAAGTAATTTTCTTTAAACCAATTGATTGGCATTAGAAAAAAATAGAAAACATTCTCCTATGCACCTTGGTTTCGGTGACTGTTGGCTTCCTTAATATGTTTGTCAAATGAGCCCCTCATGTCCTTTGCCTTGTCTTCTAATATATATATATATATATATATATATATATATATATATATATATATATATATATATATATATATATATATATATATATATATATTGTAACGTGTTAATGCGAGAGATCACTGATCACAAGAGACAGCGGCGGGCTTCGACGAGCGTCTTGACCACAGCTCCTGATCGCTTCTTCCTCTTCTTGAGGCGGCGCCTGCTTCCGGTCCGCGCTAATCAAACATGCGGAATGCACCGTGTGACTGGCCCCCCGGAAATAAAGAACATCGTCGGGATGCGTAGCCTGGGTGTTTAAAATAAAAGCTCACTAGTGAAAGCATGATGTGCGCGTGAAAGTGCAGCTCTACCGCGCCCGCTCGTAGTAAGGCTTGAGACAGACAACGTGTTCTACCTGAGGGTGCAGGGATCGCCGAGACTTCTGAAAGCCTTCAGGAATGACCTCACAGTTGAGGTTTCCGATTGACCTGACCACTTTTTAGGGTTCAAAATACAGGCAGAGGAGCTTTTCGCTAAGTCTGCGTCGGCGAATTGGAAACCAGTTCGTACACGGTCTCCTGATGTGTACCGAGCATCACGGCGTCGGAGGTTATTGTGTTGGGCATCTCGGCATTGCTGCTCGGGAGTCCGCACTCCGGCCAGCTGACGAGCCTCTTCAGCGAGGTGCAGGAAGGTGTGAAGATCGCATTAAGGTCGATGTCGTCCACGTGCGGTAACATGGCGTCCAGCACCGTGGTCACGTCGCGGCCGTAAACGGGGCGCAACGGTGGCATGTTTGTCGTTTCCTGTACAGCCGTATTCTAAGCGAAGGTCACGTATGGGAGCACTTCGTCCTAAGTTTTATGCTGAACGTCGACATACACTGAAAGCATGTCACCTATCGTTTTGTTTAATCGTTCCGTTAAACCGTTCGTCTATGGGTGGTAGGGTGTTGTCTTTCGGTGGTCTGTCTGACTGTGGCGTAAGATCTGCTGCAGGAGGTCAGCCATGAATGCTGTACCCTTGTCGGTGATTACGAACTCCGGTGCACCGTGACGCAAAACGATCTGATGGATAAACAATTTTGCCACGTATTTCAAGGAGTGTGGCAATTGGCAGAGCTGATGTTTCCGGGTATCATGTCGGGGTCGTCAGTAGCAACGATGATTCACTTGTTTCCCGAATGAGAAAGAGGGAGGGAATGGGCCCAGCATGTACATCCCGATCTGCTGGAAAGGCCGCGATGGTGGTGCTGTAGGCTTCAAGAAGCCAGCTGATTTTGTTCAGGGCACTTTGCGACGCTGACAGTCTTAGCACGTTCTGATGTAGCGTGCAACGTCCGACTGAAAGCGGGGCCAGTAATACTTCTCTTTGATCCTTGTAAGCGTGCGGGCTACACCCAAATGTCCAGAAGTCGGTTCATCGTGTGAACCTTGAAGGATTTTGTCACGTACCTAGGATCGTTGGTATGACAATAAGGTATTTCTGATTGTTTGCGGCGAAATTTTTCTTCACGAGGGCACAATGGCGAACGCAGAGTGACGCTACCGAAAGCTTGAAAGACTTGGGGACAGTCAGGCGGGTATCATTAAGGAACTCCATGAGGTGCCGAAGTTCCGCGTCAGCGTATTGTTTTTCAGTGAGGCTCGGTGCGCTGATCGCATTTAAGGTTATGTCGTCGTCGTGGTTACCGTCCTCTCATTGGGGATTCGACCGGGGCTTGCGAGAGGCAATCGGCGTCCGAGTGTTTCCGGCCGGACTTGTCGCCACTCTCATGTCTTATTCTTGGAGGCGCAGACTCCATCTGACAGGGCAAGCTGACGAATTTTTGAGGGTCGCGAGCCAACGCAAGGCATGATGGTCCGTAACTACGTCACCCACACTATCGCTAGGCACTCTTTCTCAGTTGCTGAGTAGTTAGCTTAAACGTGAGACAAAGAACAGCAGGCATTAGCGATGACTCGTTCTCGAATGCTGTGGATTTGAACCAGAACGGCACCCAGGCCAACGTTGCTTGCGTCAGTATGAAGCTCCGTATCTGCGTTTTCGTCGAAGTGAGCCAGGCCTGGAGGTGCTTGCAGGTGACGTTGAAGAGTTTCAAACGCTTGTGCTTGAGGGGCGTCCCACGTGAAAGGCGTGTATGTCCTCGTCAAACGCGCCAGGCCCTCGGCGATTTGAGTGAAATCTTTCACAAAGCGACGGTAGTAGGCACATAATCCTAGAAAGCGGCGGACTGCCTTTTGGTCGTGCGATGAAGGGAAATTGTCAATAGTTTTCTTTTTTCTGGATCAGGCCGAACTCCCTCCTAACTGACGACCTGACCCAAGAACTTTAGCTCAGTGTATGAAAAGTGGAATTTCTCATTATTTAATGTTTGCCCAGAAGAATTTATGGCTTGCAGCACAACTTCGAAGAGCGGAAGGGGCGCTTCTAACGTTGGTGTGAACGCAACAACGTCATCAAGGTAAACGAGGCATGCCTGCCACTTCACGTCTGCCAGAACTGTCCATCAGCCGTTGGAACGTTGCGGGTGCAGAACACACACCAAAGGACATTGCCTTAATCTCATAGTGGCCGTCCGATGTAATAAATGCGGTTTTTCTCGGTCCCGTTCCTCTACCTCGATTTTTGCCGATACCCTGATTTGAGGTCCATGGATGAGAAATATTTTGCATAGCAGAGACGATCGAGAGCATCGTCATTTCGAGGAAGGGGATAACCATCTTTTTTAGTTACTTTGTTTAGGCGAAGATAGTCAAAAAGAAGCCGCAGTGTACCATCTTTTTTCTTGACGAGGACAACAGGTGCCAACCAGGGGCTACGGGAGGGTTGAATAACGTCGTCTCGAAGCATCTCTTTAATTTGACGGCTGACTACGGCGCGCTCAATGGAAGACACACGGTAACCACTGCAGACAAGGCCTGTTTTGTTAGCGCATTATATATATATATATATATATATATATATATATATATATATATATATATATATATATATATATATATATATATATATATATATATATATATATATATATATATATATATATATATATATGATAAACTTAAGAGGGGAGCCAGCAGACACCGAAACCAAAGTGCACAGGGGAATGTTTTTTTTAATTTAGTTTTTAATGTGTAGTGCTAATCAGTCGGATAATAATACTTATATTAATCTATCGATTAAAGAAAACTACTTATAAAGCAGCAGAAAAAACAACCATGCCTCAGGTGGGATCCGAACCCACGACCTCCGAATATCGCATCTGGTGCTCTTACCAACTGAGCTACGGCGACGGCTGTCCAATCTGCTGCTCTCGTGGGTATTTATGTTTATTGGGTGTAAGCGGACCTTGAGAGTGTTCACCAGCACCACCCTCGTCCATAGCGGTGGAAGTAGCACGTCCTGTATTACCGCGAGTGTGACGTGGAACATCATCTAACGGCGAAGGCGGAAATTTGCGAGAGCCCTCTTATACTACCTATGGCATCAAGACTGCCAGAACCGAGGCCCTCGTTAAGCAATTAGCAGACAAAGTAAAGAAAATAGGGGCTCGTTTTGAGAAACTTAAAAAGGGAGCCAACAGTCACCGAAACCAAGGTGCATAGGGGAATGATTTTTTAGTTTTTAATGTGTAGTGCTAATCAGTGGGATAATAATACTTCGATTAATCTATCGCTTAAAGAAAACTTACTTATAAAGCAGGAGAAGAAACAACCATGCCGCCGGTGGGATCCGAACCCACGATCTCCGAATATCGCATCCGGTGCTCTTACCAACTGAGCTACGGGGACGGCTGTCCAATCTGCTGCTCTCGTGGGTATTTATGTTTATACGAGTGTTCGCAAGCACGAGTGTTCACCACGAGTGTTGACTTGCACCACCCTCGTCACCGTAGCTCAGTTGGTAAGAGCACCGGACGCGATATTCGGAGGTCGTGGGTTCGGATCCCACCGGCAGCATGGTTGTTTCTTCTGCTGCTTTATAAGTAATTCTCTTAAAGCGATAGATTAACCAATGTATTATTATCCCACTGATTAGTACTACACATTAAAAACTAAATAAAAAAATAACGTTCCCCTATGCACCTTGGTTTCGGTGACTGTTGGCTCCCTTCTTAAATTTGTCAAAACGAGTCCCTCATTTCCTTTAGCTTGTCTACTAAATGCTTAACGAGGGCCTCGGTTCTGGCAGTATTGATGTCATAGGTAGTATAAGAGGGCTCTCGCACAGATTCCACCCTCGCTTTTATATGACGTTCCACGTCACGCTCGCGGTATTACAGGACGTGCTTCTTCCGCCGCTATGGACGAGGGTGGTGCTGGTGAACACTCTCAAGGTTCGCTTACACCCAATAAACATAAATACCCACGAGAGCAGCAGATTGGACAGCCGTCGCCGTAGCTCAGTTGGTAAGAGCACCGGACGCGATATTCGAAGGTCGTGGATTCAGATCCCACCGGCGGCATGGTTGTTTTTTCTGCTGCTTTATAAGTAATATTATTTAAGCGATAGATTAATCTAAGTATTATTATCCCACTGATTAGCACTACACATTAAAAAATAAATTTAAAAAACATTCCCCTGTGCACCTTGGTTTCGGTGACTGTTGGCTCCCTTCTTAAGTTTGTCAAAACGAGTGCCTCATTTCCTTTACCATATATATATATTATATATATATATATATATATATATATATATATATATATAGAGAGAGAGAGAGAGAGAGAGAGAGAGACTGCAGGGTAAAGACCTCTCCCATATTTCTGCGGGCGGCTACCCTATAACCGCAAAGTTCTTAGTCTCATCCACCCAGCTAACTTTCTGCCGCCAACTGCTACGCTTCCCTTCTCTAGGAATCCACTCTGTTACCATTAAGGCGACACTGAGGAGAACTCTATCAAATTTTTTTTTGTTAGCAGAATCTGATATTTCGGCATTTCATGGCTTTGTTGCCGCTAGTCCGGGAGCGAAAGATGCATATATTTCAAAGAAATTTGGATTCGAAGTTGAAATAGTTTTTTCCGCCGCTCTGATTCGAAGTCGAGAACTCTTATGACGACACGGAGAACTCTTATGACGTCATAAGACGGACGGACGTGAAACGTTACATAAACGCAGACTCCGTGATTTCTGGTGGCTAGCGGTGCGGTCTAGCAGCAGCAGAAATGAAGGCTACCGCCGCCGCACGTTGAAGGCATTTATCTGGGATCGCTACCATCGCTTCATTTACGTTTGCACCGGCGTCTTGCCAGCGTTACGATGGATCCCGTTCCCGAAGCCGATGACGTTCTCGCAAAAACTACCGCCTGCATTTCAGCGACCTCAGCCCCACAGAGCGTGCGATGCTTTTGTGGGAGCACGGTTAGGTTAGGCGCCGGCGGGTCGTTTCCCCCTTTGCCGTGAGCAGCAGTTGCAAACTAAATATCATAACCTCTGTGCGGGGAGTCGCGAGGGGCCAGGACAAGGTCTGCGCGTTGCGCGCATAGGAGGCTGGCCGGGGCTTTGGGGCCAACGGATTGTGATTCCTTGAACGGCGCGGTTGCACGGTGCAGCAGGTGGCGTCGAGGCCTGCCACTGTTGACAGGGCCATGTTATTTATTTATTTATTTTCCACAAAAAACTGATGGGTGCTCTAGGATGGTCGCCTTTAAAGTTGGCGGCTTGAAACTAAAGCCGGCGCACGACACTTCAACGGCTTCTGCTACATCCAACGGGTCCACTAGATCAGGCTCTCTCGCCCACTTGCATGTATCTTCAGATGTGTAATGTGAATGGATTAAATTAGCCGAGAGCTCGAAGAGAACAACTCCGCCCAACTGCCGATGCTATTGAATTACGTCACAACGCGCACCTCGCCGCGGAGCCGAATCAGTCTGGCTGGGCCGGCGGTGGCTGGTGCACTCGGCGCGAAATAGAGACATGCTCCAAGTCTCCGCCAGTGTGGTCAGAGTGCGCCGAAGCCGCCGGATGCGTCGGCGGTCAAGCGCAGGTGGAGCATAGAGGGTCTCGCTTTGGCTGACGTGACATCACCGTGCAGCGCGCGGGCGCGCGCGCGTTTCGCCGGAGCTTAAACGCGCCTTAGCAGAGCCTACGCTTAACCGCTAACCAACATATTCGGTGGTGGCATCTATGGGATCACTGATACACCCCGCCCACTCACTCAATTAAAAAAAAAACCTGTGCCGAGGCTCGGAGTCGAAACAGGGGTTTCTGCTACCACTCCGCCACGATGGCTCATGGCATAACCATCAATAAAGGCTCATCTAGTGAATCCACTTTTCCAACGCAGAAATCTCCGCGCTTTCACTACGTATATCCTGACCTAACAGAGCTAGGCCATGAGAAATTTTTCTTAACTGCCTTGTACCTTGTCGCCCGTCCCTAATAAACGATTTCCGTTAAGTAGTTTGACGTTGACTGCCACAGCCAGGAATGTTTCGCTGGGCGAGCGTGCGAAGACACAAGTGCTCTTTGTACTGCGCACTGCCTTGTACGATCACCGACCATCGCGCTATCATGGTTTTTCATGGACCGTGGCAATCATCTGACTAGCCTTAACAGGCTCCTTCAAAGGTTAACTAGCACTTGAAGCTGTACTTGGAGTTCCTCTGCTGTTCGGCGCTTGTATATCGAGGCGCCTCAAAAACAAAACCACGGTGCACGCAAAGCTCATAGATGCGAAGCTCCATAACAAATCGAAACTCTCCTGGCCGACTGTGGCGCCACCAAGCATCGGTTTTCTTTGCTTCGAGCATTCGGAATGTCTTTTGTCTGCCTTCCTTGTGTGATAAAAGTGCACTATCAGTTTTAAAACAAAACTTACATCAATATTGAACCGCGCAACCTTCCTTTGTCAGTCTCAGAGATTCGCGGTATATTTAGGAAGAAAAATTCATCCAAGGTGGCGCCTCTTGTCCTATGACATCAACACGCTTGTGCTTGCGAGATCGGCCAGTGGCGGCGATACCTGCATTTTGGTTCTTGCTATTTTCTACCTTACAAGAGCTTTGTATTCAGTGGGAGCGGCATTTTTGTGATCAGGTGCTGGTGTTCTATCGATACAAGCCAACTTCAATGTCTCCTCAGTGTCCGTTTAAGGACCAGCGGTCATCTTGCGTTCACATTATATGCCAGGCCAAGTCAAGTTCTTCCTCATCATTTCAACTAGGACGTCATCAGCCTGCGTTTGCTGTCTCATCCCCTCTGTTCGCTTGTGAGCGCCTGTAGATGCAACATTTGTGTACTGTTCTATTAAGCATACCGGTAAACTGCTATTCATGATCTGAGAGAATCTGCTGCAACCCAGTCTTATTCTTCTGGTTACTTCTCTCCCGTGATCCAGATCAGCGGTCACCAAATGCCCTAAGTAGACGTTACTTTACATCTCTCCAGCACCTCGCTATCAGTGGTTAACTGTTGTTCTTTTGCGAGACTGTTGAACAATAGTTTGGGTTTTTGCATCTTAATGTTTAGGTACACCGGTCTGCTTTCAGACGCACCACGACGGCGCCTTAGTTCGAATAAAATTCGAACCTACATCCTTTTCCGGAATATTTTAAGTTCACACGTCTTCAGACGGTGTGGTTAATAGAGAGATGGACAAAATGCTGGAACAAGGAGAGGCATAGATGCAGCCCTTAACTGCAGGGCTGCGTTGAAAATGGTCGGTTCAAGAAAAGCAAGCTCTTGCTACCGGACAAGCGTTGCAGGCTTTAGCAAAGAAATTGGCGCGCTCCTACAAAACTTATTTCGGCGGGAACGGCTCTAGGAAAGACGGAGGTGTGTTTATTCTTGCTCGTCGCCACTTTGTATGAATTCGCTGAAAAGTTGTAGCAGTTTACGCTCTGGTGCACCAAACATTGTATTGACCGGATAAATGTAGGCATGACGGTGGTCACCGTTGGCTTCTCATTACAAATAGCTTAAGACCATGTGCAGCAATAGCGTTGAAGGGTACCATACAAGTCACGCGCAAGAGGACCGGAGTGCGATCCTGGTGCCTCCTAATTCTCCACTGAAAATTAAAGAAAAAGAACAACTCCGCGTGTAGATGGAATTGCATATCTAGGCTTGCCATGGGGGCTGACATCGGTGACCCAAATCAACAACGCACTCCTTTAGCATAGCAGGATTTGGTCACCCTGGTGTAGTACTCGGCCGAAACCTGACATACGTCCAAACGAATATCGCCTCCACTCCCAGTCTCCAGCGGCTGCGGAGCAACTGACCATGGGGGTGGTCAGAGCAGCGACGCAGTGGACGTGCTAAGAATCTCTGGCTCCGGACAGGCCGATATTCAAAGTAGAACCTGGCAGCGTTTAACGCTAGATCGGTATTCACTGAGGCGAGTTCGGGGACTCTGCTGTTTGGGGAACTAGTGGGTAATTAGAGCGATGTAATAGGTGTTAGTGAGGTTATAAGAAAAAATAAGGCGTATACAGTGCGAAAGGGTGGGAATGTGTCATGCTATCGTCGATTAGCGTACAGACGAGAAGTAGGTGTGGGATTCCTTGTCCATCAAGATGTAGAGGGTAGCATAAAGGAGTTCTATATTATTGACTAAACAGCGGAAGTTATCGCCATCAGGCTTAATAAGAGGTAGAAACTAAAGAGGGTAAAGGAATACGTGCATAAATCCAGCTTTGATCACGAGCTCGTCGAAAGGTTCTGTGAAAACGTGCAATCGGCACTCAGCATAGTGACAAAACAGTACGCTGTACTAATGGGCGACAATAATGCATAGGCAGGAAAGAGGCAGGCTGGAGACCAAGCTTGAGGCCAATTTGGCATAGACACTAGGTTTAGCAGGGGTAGTTGTATAGCAGATTTCCTAGAGAGAAATACCTGTAATTTACAGATCATGAATACCACATTCTTCAAAAGAGAGAACAGGGAAAGGACGTGGAAGAGCCCGGACGGTATGGATGAATGGAAAAACATTTCATACTATACACCCACCCTGGCGTCGTGTAAGATGTTGTAGACCTCGGAATTGCGTGTTGTAGTGACTACACAAAGATGATGTCTCGACTAAGCTTAGACTTGAAGAGGGAACCGAAGAAGCTAACGAAGAGGAAGCCCATTAAGAAGTTAGAGGTAAGAGGAAAAATAGAGGAATTCGAATGACGATAGAGAACAAATATTGAGCTTTAACTGACAACGACCGTCCAAATGTTCAAGCTATGAATATAATCTCACAGCTGTCATTACGGAGTGTGCATCAGAGGTAGGCGGTAGGATCGTTCGACAGGATACCGGCCAGCTCTCTCCGGACACGAAATATCTGATGAAGAAATGCCGACACATGAACTCATAAAACTCCACAGGCAACAAAAAACTGTCAGAGCTATCAAAGCTAATCAATAAGTGCTGGGTAACTAACATGAGGAAACTGATTGTGGGTAGAAAAAGGCATGCTCTAAATAACGGAGATAGCGTTAAAATGGTAAAGAGCAAACTATGCATAGGGTAAAATCCGAAATATTCGTTAAGAGTTAAAAGCACAGAGTTAATTGGAGAGAAAGTGGAAGCATTCGCCCTGCAGGGGACATAGTCAGGATGTTGAGGGTGATGATGAAGGCAATGTTTCCTCCTGCATTGGCTTCTGAAGTCTCTATCAGGCGGTTTCAATTTATTCATTACACCTTGAAGCTTCTTTGGTCACAAGTTTCTAGTCGTCTGATGAACCTTGTCGCTAAAAAAAAATTATATCACACAGAGACTGAACACGTTTGAGAGTGCAAGCGCGCAATAACAACTAGACATGATATAACTAGCTAATGTAGCATTTATCACTATTCTCCTGCGGAAATATGAAAGGTTTATTTAAAATTGTATTGGAGATGTGGCCACCTGGAGGAGCTGCGAATTATTCGGCAAAATTTTGTGAGGTCACCACCGAAAGTGAGCGGTCAGACGCGAACTTGCACAAAGTCTTTGAGCGCCCATAGAACGTTGGGGAAGTTTATAGCGTTTATGACGACCCCCACGGCTCGAGTACTGATGAATTCCAATTTCATGATTACGCTTGCACAAAGTGAAATCTACCCTACGAACTAAGGCAACCTGAAAGAAAGTAGTGGGCGGCCGTAGGGTAACGTAGTCAATGTAAACTACAGTCAGGAGTCAACAACACTCATTCATGTCGAGTACACAAGCAGCAAAATGTCAGAGAACATCGCTGGCTGCTATGCCAGTTTCAGAACTAGGTATATCTTGAGTAGAGAGATGCTCTTCCAAAGTTAAGTTAATGACACAGATAGAATCAATACATTTAGACAAGTGTGTTGGTGAGTTGTATGTAGAATTCGCTTTCTGGGACTACTAACCGAGGGTTTATTTCTCCTCTGTATAGAGTACAAAGGCGGATAAGCTCCCTACATCATACCTCTATGCTTATTCTACCTGCGCCTTAAAACATCTAGGTTGCTACCATCATTAAGGACAGACTACTCATTTAACAAGAGTGCCTCCTTATCTAAAATTTCCAGTAACAGTTCGGCTTTTCCTTGACAGCTGTAATGAGCAAGAGTACTATTGTAGAATAAAAATCCGGGGTTAATATTGCTTAATAAATGGGGTGCGTATCCGTGATTTATACGAGTGGTTGAAAAGTGGCGTTAATATAATTATATATTCTAGTGCGAGCTCTTAGGTAATCGAATAAAATTCGACAAAAAACAGTAAATCTAGTGGCCTTACTTTTGGCAGCCTAGCCACGTTGTCTCCCTCTGATGATTGGGGAGAGTTAAACAAGCATTATATATATCATAATGAATCATCTATATTCTAAGTAAATGCGCCATAGCAGCCAATTATCCTGCATTTTTTGAAAGCAGCACTTCGGCTCTGACGCTTCAGTTGCGAAACGAATGACCTTTGAGCAGTTATCCTCCAAGAAAGCTTTGTGCTTTGAAATTTAAAGTGGACCTTTTTTAGCTCCTAATGTTATACGGCGCAAATTAAATTGTATGAAGTGTGTTATTATCTGCACAGCTAAAGAGAGTGTAGGAAGTGCCGTATACACTCGACTAAGAACAGCTTTGGTGTAATTCGTGGAGCCTATTAGTGTAACGAAAAATTTAATGCAACTTTCCCCAAAACGCAACCTTGTTTTCTGTTTTTAATATTTCCTGCTTGTTTGCAAACAAACGAGGTGACGCTTTAGTCGGTGGAAGGTTGGAGCAGGAAAGAAGCCATGAAACGGTGTGGCAACGAGACTGTTCTGCTTTCTTCGAGTCACGAACGTAGTTGATGTTTTGAAGCTAGTGATGTTTGATAAACGCATGCGTGCTTTGACCACGTGCCACTTATTCTGAAAAATACTTCGGCAGTGCGCATGCTATATAAGGATGGGGTAACTTGAAAGTGTTGCTGTCCTAATTTGTTATAATAACCATGCAGCAGAATCACCAGCCTTCCACATTGTCCTTCGCGGCAATATTCATCAGCACAGGTGGCATCGTCTAGACAGCAGATTTGTCCGCCCTTTGTGAGCACACTTTACGCCCAGTACGCTGTGAGCGCTGCACTTAATCCACTGAAGAAGGGTTACCCACTTTAATTATCCGCCCGATCTACATATATTATGCTCTTCTTGTACGTTCATGGAGCACATCGTGGCTAACCTCATTTCAAAATTCCTTCAGGAAAATAACATTCAGTCGCAACACCAGCATGGCTTTATGAAAGCATTTTCTACGGTTACTCAGTTAGTCAACATATTTCACTTTCTTGCTTTCGTCGTGTATAGGGCCGGCTAGCTAGACTTAATTTTCTTGGATTTCAGAAAACTTTTCGACCTAGTCTCCATAATATAATAATTGAGAACCTTCAACAGATAGGACTGCCTGATTTTCTTATTGCTTGGGTATCAGTGTATTTAATACAACGCAAACAGCACGTAACTATTAACGCAGATGATTCTTGCGTTCTTCCGGTCACATCTGGTGTCCTTCAGGGCAGTCTGCTTGGGCCGTTGCGCTTTTGGATACACTGCAACGATATTGTCGATGTGGTTGATGAACCTGTACAGATTCGCATGTATACTGATGACTGCATTATTTTCAATGATATCGAGTCAGATAACAATCTGGCAATACCACGTCGCATAATAATATTAACTAATGGTGTAATCGATGGGGCATGAAACTTAACTTTGAAAACATTGTCCTGCTACGTGTTACAAGAAGACTTAATCCATGTAAATGCTGTTTTTGTCTGGGTTCAGCAGAAATTGCTGAATATAAATATTTCGGAGTTACAATAATAAACAACTTATGCTGGTACACGCACGTTTCTTGCATTTTCTCGTCTGCCTTACGAAAAGTTTATTTGTTGCGCCATAAACTAAAAGATATACCACTTCAGGTCAAGAGACTAGCACACGAAATCTTTGTAATGACTAAATTGGAATATGCATGCAATGTATGGGACCCGTATACTGTCACTTACTAAACGCACTTGAGCACATAAATGCACTCGAGCACTTAAGCGCATAAACGCACTTGAGCAATACAATCTAACTGCCTAAGTCTCTGCATTAATGCAGTCCAATTTATCACCAACCCTTCAGTCTCGGCGCAAGTTTCTTCGGTTGAAATTCTTATTTTTCTTATTTAACCATAAACTTGGAATAAATTCTTCACCGTATTTGATACTGCACAACACGAGACGAACCAGACACTCCCACTCTCTTTTTCTGACCCCGTACTTTGCAAAGACTAACTTATCTCAGCACTCTTTATTTCCGCAAACCATCAGTAATTGGTATAGCTTGCAGCTTCGTGTGTACGGTCTCTTGATCTGATAAGTGACTATTGTTAGCTTTATTTGTTAGCTTGTTTTGTTACCTTTTTCGGCTTTCCATGTAATTTCCTGCTGCTCGGGTTCTGTTGGCATTCTGGGGAAATTTCTCAATTTGTCATCTGTTTCTGTAATCCAATCCTGCTTGGGCCTCATGGCCTGCCAGTATGTCATAAATAAAATAAAATACCAGTGTGAAGGGCTCTGGAGGGCGGTCTGCTCTTATGCGTGGAACACGCTTCTGGACAGATGTGCGTGTCTACGTAGGTGTACAGGAAGCCACCACAGCACTTAATTATTCCCGAGAATCAGCCTGAGCCCTGATTGTACATGTATTTCTGTCACATAGGGGAGCAAATTTCGGTTTCAACTCGTCTAATGAGAGTTTAACTTATCTTGAACCACATCAAGTTATATTATTCTCTATCCCAAATACTGTGCTTCACTCCACGGTTTGTTTGCTTACCTCCTTCATGAGTGGCATGACGAACAACGCAATGTTCTATTTAGAAGCAACGCCTGTAAACCATGTTTGGTTGACAGTGCTAGACACGCTCGTTATAATTTTCCCCGGCTCTGCGGTAACCTTTCTGCGTCTTTATATTGTAGTGGCCAAAACAAAAGAGAAAGAAACACTCTGGAACACGAAGAGTGACTGTTCGTCGATATATTCCTTAGGCACAAGTTTGCGGTCAGCACCGCGCCATAAAACAATGACAAATCAGTCATCATGCAATCACGACACAGAATTGTACTTGCGTTCTTTTTCGGATGCAATAGACTATGCCATTCTAGCTACACCATTGTAACTGCAATAATGACAAGCATTAGCAGACTTCTCGCTATGCGAACGAATTAGAAGCCTCGCGTGGTAAGAAATAATGCATAGTAAGTTATAAATACTGTGAAAGCGGCATCATATATCCCACAAGTCTAAAGATGACATCTTGCCACAAAAGAATGCCTTGCTTAGCAGTGATTAGGCCGGCTGTCTTGCCGCGCATTCTAAAACGGAGTTTAGAGAAAGTGTGCTTTTTTCTCTAATTTGAAGTACCACATTGATGAATCGACGGATGAGCGTATAATGGCTTCCCGCCACGAAGTCAACCGTGTCGGTGATCACAGCAGCCGCAGACAACCAGTCTTGGCGCATTAGTACCGCGGTCTGCAGTAGCCCATTGCTTACAGCGATATTTGTTTGCGAGAAACTTGGCGAGGCTCAATTTTTTATCCCTTTCACGCTACTATCCAAACTGCCCCTGCTGGTCCATATGCTGCATCTACTGCGAGCGGGCTCGATACAGCTGCGCAGTCGTGCTGGTAGCTGCGGTAACCACGGGCAGACAAGACCTGTTTTGCTACCGCTTGAATGTCGCCACTAGCATCAGCCCCACCGCGTGCTCGTGACCTCGCAGTGTAAAGCTAATGTAATCACTTATTGGTCTGGAGGTCCGCTGTGGAGCGTTATGAGGACCGCCGCCTTCCGCTACCATTCTAAGTACCTTCAGGATGCATTGTTCTGGAACTGTGGAGCCAAATTCAAGCGCGTGTACTCGAAGCGATAGCAATGGTCCGTCACAAATTGACGCTGACAAGATGGATAAAAAATGCTTAACTTCAACTGCTCTGTTTTTCGGCTTTGAATTCGTGAAATGGGGTTCCTGAAGACAGTGCTTGTAAAATTTTTGCAGGTAGAGGAGTTAGCAATGCAACTGATTCAATCAAAAATGACTTCATTCCCAAGGTTGGTGAGGTATTGCCTCCTAGCAGCAGTGAGAGGAATAGTAATAGCAATGAAGAACCTCAAAAGTTATGCCCAACTAGCCACTATATATAATGGTAATTTTTATAATTCAACGGCAGTTCCCGAGATAACTGCAAAATTAAACTCAAAATCCTTCTTTCCATGCAATTACTGCACCTCGCCAAATTTTCAAACACAACATGCTGCCTTTAGGTGAGTGTTACTGTTTTTGACCCAATACTGCCTAATTACGATATTATCACTTCGCCTGTGGACTACGAGAAGCGTACGTATGAAAAAGTTCTGAAGCTCGTCCAGCACTGTTATTGGCCCCATCTCTGCCATTTGAAAGGAATTTCTGAAAGCTATCGCCTCTTAACTCATGAAGAGTTGCACTTTCATTTTGCTGTTACATTTGCACGATTCAAAATACCGGCTTGTGCGCTCTCA
>JARKHS020025435.1:0-43611 GCA_030143305.2 Amblyomma americanum
GCATCATAAGGACGTAGCATTGAAAAGAAAACTCTGTGGCCTGGGAAATTTTGACCAGCCCGGTACACCTGTCGTCAGTATATCTCAGGCCAGAGGGTTTATTTTAGACATGTAGTGGATGGATCATTCGAGACAAATAAATAAGAAATATGCAAATAAATAAGACAGTGAGGTCAGTCTTAAGGCTCAGATTCTAGACTGCGACTCTCCATTTGGGAAGAGAAGAAAGACGGTTGTGATGGGTGACAATGAGGACAGAATAGGATAGGGAATAGCATATACAACCACATCACGAAAGCGGCTAATCCAACTAGCGAGGCCCGCGATGCACAAGAAATCCAGAAGTGTCCGCGTTACCTGGAGAGTTTTCTATCTCTCCGCCCAAGCGCCAAGTACAAGGTGCTCCGAGAGATCCCTGCTTTCGGAACTCTCCATGGAAGCGGCCAACGTGTGTCGCGCGCTTGGCTTGCCGGCTTTGACAATCTGTTTCGCTCTCTTCTTGGTTCTAGGGTACTGAAAGCAGAAAGTGTGGAAAGCCTTTATATTGACGATGCCTTTCAGTTTTTAGTCAATGATCCTTAGAGCCATAGGGCATATATAGTGCAAGAGAAATTCCAAAATCTATATCCCCTAAGCAGACATCACCGAAGCTTTGAAAGTTGGGACAATAACCATACGTGATTCTTCTTCTTACTAATCAGCTACCTTTAAAACATTTACCCCCTTAATCTTCCACGGATGGACACTGCGAATTCTAAAAAAAAATTCTTGATGATCTTTGATTCGGGTGACTGTTGGCTTCCGTCAAGTAGTTGCCACAGCCCACCGATAGGAAACTGTGCGCCAATTGCTGTGGCTGTATGCATATATTGCCAACAATTTGTGAAGAACATTTGGAGGATCGCTGGACGCTTGGGGCAGCTAACGTAGACGGGTGTGCTATTCAAATGCGAAACTCCGCAATGAGAAGCATTCCGAATCTTAAACTAGACTACAGGCGCCGCCCGTGCTTCGACACTCGAGGAAAATGCCGAAATAAGAAATCTGTCCCTTCATGACAGCAAGAATTTCAGAGTGGTATAACTAATCATCACGCTCTGAGATAGCAGGACAACTTAAAATGCATATCTGGGCGCCTCGCTGGATGGAGCTTATGACTCCAAGTTTCACGTCACGGTCGTTTACAAGTCCTGACGAAAGCACTCTGACGCCGATTGCCTGCCACAAGCCCGTGTAGATGCACCACCGCAGGGCGACGATGGCGATGCCTTCCTAGGGCCATCAGCTCCAGCACTTTTCCACAACAGCAACTCTTGGACCCTGACCTCAAACTCCTCACCGAGTACTTGGAAGGCAAAGCTTTTTCTCTCCACCGCCTCGTCGAAGCGGATTGTCTTCGTTCTGCGTGCCGCATGGTGCCCTCGTAAATAACTTAGCACCGAACAAAGCCGTTGACCTCCTTCCTCTTCCGGCAAGCCTTCACGAAGACATTCTACAGGCATCAAAGACCAGCCATCAGTTGGGGATCGAGGGTTTTCTCGCACTTTCTCTCCCATGCAAGACAAGTATTACTGGCATCGACTCTCTGCCGATGTCCCTTGTTATGTGAAAGCCTGCCGAGATTGTAAGCGACGAAACAACCCTCCCAGCCCAGCAGCAGGATTCCTGAACCTCACAGAACCCTCATATAGTCCATTTCAGCGGATCGGCATGGACCTGCTTGCCCTTTCTCGAAGTGAGCATCTGGAAACAAGTGGATCATCGTAATGACTGATCGCATCGCGCCCTACTACGAGGAAAAAGACCTGCCAAACGAACAGCCGCAGAAGTCGCCAAATATTTCGTGGAATGCAACCTGGTCATAACGGACAGACGCAAGCCATCCTGCGCTAAAGTAAAACAAGCCACCGGTGGACGACTGTGTGCCATCCGCAGACCAACGGTCTAAAAGAGGGCTTGAACAAGACCAAAGCAAACATGGCTGCCACTCGAGTTTTACATCCAATTAGCCCGATCGAATGTGCTTGCAGCGTGTTTCGGAATGGACAACCTTTTGCTTCTTTTGTATGCCATTTTGCTGTGAAGTGTGTTTCGTTATATTCATATTCGTGACGTTTGGAGTGCATCGTTCTGGTTGTACATGTAACATGAACACAAGGTAATGACGCTATGTGATTCTGACTGTACAGATGTTCTTTCCAAATGTTGTATAAAAAATGTATAATGAAACATTTTATGTCGACACTATAGCCTTTGTCATTCACTTTTTGCGGCGAAGTTATAACCCTTTCCGCATCAGCTATCAGATAGTGTGACAAGTGCAAGTTTGTTGACAGCGACGCCATTAAAATAGACCTATTGCATTTGTTCGATTTCCTCCTCGAAGGGGCAAAGGAGGAAAAAAATATAATCTCCAGTGCTTCAAATACTACTGTAAACGTAACAGATCACTTCACGTGAGTGTCATCGTTACGAAGGCGCCCCTTTCATCCATGATAATTTGCTGACATTGTGCTTTCGGCTACGTGCTGTCTGCCTATTTCTCCTTAACTTTGCAACGTGGAGTGTAATCCGTGACTGTTTTCATTGGAATACATTCCTTTTTAGCGTCTACTTCTCTTCGTTGCGCTCGACCTCTCTATTACTATTGTCTTTGCTTTGATTTAACAAACGCTCCTGCTGTCAAAGTATGCGATAGTATTGTTCAGTGCAGTGTAATTAGTTTTTCAAGCGACCACATAGATCAAAGCAGCTGCAGGCAGAGCAACTTGGGAACTAGGAAAAGCTACAATAAAAAATACAAATTCGTTCGATTACGGGCAATGAGGGACAGCGCACTGGAGCGCTTCGAACTAATTCGACACCCTGGGGTAAATAGCCGGCGCGTTGTTGCGGCCCCTTGCGATGCCACTCTGGGAGGTGCGGGAGAATTAACTGCGATATCATGACAATCGGCCGAAGCAGCAGCGTAGCAGCGACTGACAGCGTAGCGACTGGCTGCGTCGCAAAATGCGACAGCCACCATATTTACCATTTATATATATGCAGTTATGAACTGCATCCTTGATGTCGTGCATGTAAAAACGCTTTTTCGTAGGACAGAAGTGGCTAAAATTAGTCACCAATTTATTTGCAAAAATAGAAAAAAGTTGGTGGTATCTTGTGGTATCTTTAAAAGCAAAGTTTCGTACCTCAAAAGCGAAGCCTCATTGTTAAAGCCGTGTTCCACAGGTAGGATCCCGGCAGTACATCATACATGCATATTACAGAAGTCTGAATGAAAGGACAGCAAAAAAAAAGTCGCCAGTAGCTGTAGCAATGAAAGAATGAATAGTGATGATGCGTTAAATATTTCATTCACACATTCATACAAAGATATTTTCTATTGAAACGAGCACTGTTATTAAAATAAGTTGACAAAAACAAAAGGTTCGGAACCCAGGTTAGAACCCCAAGTGCAAACTACAGTCACCATATTCGGACAACGCTAGAGTCACTAATTTGAAAGCCTTCCAGGTGAAAGTGACAGTAACAACCTGAACGTCTATCTAGACGCTATCTGCTTCTAGACTCCAAAATCTATGTTATGCGCGACGACAGCTGAGCAGTTTCAGAATATTTTTGAGCAAAGCTATACCAAATTATCTGAAATATGTTTTAAAATAATAAACTGAAGCATTTATATCCACGAACACTTTTTGATGCTGGCCGTTTGAATGCCGCTACGCCCTTTCAATGTGACAAGAATAGCTACAATTCAGATGAGCTAGCGCTCATACCCTAATATATCATGATCATACGCGCAAATAAACTTTTTGAAGAATAACACAGGGCTGACAATTTGCAAAGTTGCTCCACGACAAGCATATGTATGAACAGCCGCGTGTACTTTATGTACCTGCGTTAATGCACGGTCAGCGTAACAACTTTATATATTTAAAACGCCGGTCGAGACACTGTCTTCGAGCTCTGACATGTGTTCTTGTCTACAAGGCAAAATTCATCCGATAAAAAAGGTAAGCACCAAAATGGACGCAACTTCATCAGTCCGAACCATTTCTGCAGCGTAGCTCGCAACCAGGCGCCATCTTTGATATTTTAGGCAATATCAGGTTTCAGATTTAAAGGCCATAGGAAGCTTCTTGATCAAAGCTATGCAAGATCGTCGCACACCATTTTAAACAGCATATATTAAGGTACCAAAAACCTGGAAGCATTTTCGATATCTATCCGTGTTACGGCGCTATACAGTTTCAAAGTCTGGAAAAATGGCAAAATTTGGCCCCATCCCGTAGGCAGCATAGTATAAATATATTCAAACGTGCTGGGGTGCTCGTGTATTAATAGCACAGAACTGAAACTTCGGCACATTCCTCAGATAAGTGCATATTATACAAATCCCGCCGGCATTTTTTGTAGGTGCTTTTATTCACGTTTTACGATTTTTTTGTACCCCATACCTTTAAATTAGTTAGGCGCCCTGTCGCCGCCACCGCCGGTAGATGGCGCAAGTAGTTGATGTCCCGGAAAGCTGGGCATGTCTATTTTCACGCCAAACACAGGGCTTGGGAAGTTATCCTTTCCTGCGTCGTCTTTCATCTGCAAGACCGCAGTGCAAAAGACTACCTAGATGCCGGCTTTTAGGCTCATACATGGCAGGGAAGCCATGAGCACGCTCGACGCCAGGCTGCCTAACGTTACTGCAGAAGATAGCCTCGACGTCGCCGCCTACATATAGCGCGCTGAAGAAACACGACGCCTGGCCTAGCACCGCATTACAGCGGTCCGGCGCGTGACGCTAGAAACTACGCCGACGCCAAGCGGAATACAAGCCGGCTGACCGTGTATAGGTGTGGATGCCCATCGTCGGAGCTTGACTGAGTGAAAGGTTTCCGCGTTGCTGCCTGACTACGAAGTGGCCCTGACGGAGCGACAGCAACGCAGCGGTGCCGCGCACGGTCAGAAGTTGCATGTGTCGTGCTCCTAAAGGTTTATTAACCGCGCTAATGAACACTGGGTTTGCACTCTCAGGGACCGTTCTTTTTCTTGTTACACACCTTCGTGACATCATCTCTTGCCTCTAACTTTTTTCCATTCGATTAATTCAGAGCGTTATTACTAAAATGGTGAGAATTGGGCCTTGTATGTGGTTCGTGGTGGTCCAGGGCGCTTAAGGTTTTCTCGGAACGAGATGGAGAAGCAAAAACAGAGAGCGCCAGCTTGCAGCTTATTTTAATGGACGAAGCGGGTGATCTTTTATACACAAGAAGGGAGCTTCATCAATGCCACACAAAGAAACGACAGTCAGCAATCGTAAGCAGATCCACTCTACTAGACACACTCATCGCGATGGACTAAGCAGGTCAATCTCTTTCTCGGACAACGACAACGACACATTGCCTATACACTTTTCGGCACCGGCGGTTTCGATTTCAAAAGCTTCTGTGATCTCTTTTTCTATTTTGTTATTGGAATGCGAAATAACTGAGGTTCTTTCTAACAGAAGCTTGCATTCTTAGCAGCGATGACAATTATTGCTGTATTTTACCCCATAAACATGGGAAAAATTTCTCAGTACTGTGGACGTTATAGTGGAAGGGCGAATGCCGCTAGTCACCCAGCCAACAAGACCGTCCTACCTGATGTCATTGATTGAAGTTTCACTCGTGGGTCGGGCATTCGGGCTCACAAAACGTAGCTACGGTGCTCCGATAGTGTTGCTAACGGCCGGTGGTAGTGCAAGACGACTGTTGTTAGAACTGCTCTGAGAATTGGTGCAAAGCCACCAAGTCGAGCAGCATCAAAACGCGGTGTCCCTTCGTGGTTGCAGGCGGCTGGCAAGGCCGATCGAGGATGGTTGCGTTGTACCACATCATCTGCATGTTTTTGTAAACATGATCAGCCTAACTGCGTCCATTGCAGAACAAATGCCTTTCTCCTTAACCTCGAAAACACCTTGTCCTGCTCCAGATACGGCCACCTTATCCACGTTAACTTTCTTGTCTCACCCGCTGACCTCACTCTTTCCCGCCCCTTGTTACGTTTGGCATCGCATACAATACACTCCGTTCCCCTGAACGACCATCGGTTATCTCTTCACATTGCAAGTCCGACGCATGTCCGATTCTTCTTGATTTCACCTTCGATATAATTAACTCGATTTGTGCCCCCTGTTCTTCTCTACTCTCTTCCTGTCTCTTAACTTTACACAAAACATTAGTTAGCCTTTCCATGGCTTAGTTCGCGGTCCTCGATGAATTATTAAGGCTTTTTGATAGACCTCAATTACTTCTTCGTTACCGTTTCGTTAATTCCGTTAACACCTACACGGACAAAAGACAACGGCTCGAGAGTCCAGCATCTAGGCCAAATTTGCTCCTCAATCTGCCCTTGAGGAGGGTTTGGTTTGGCTGATGAGGCTTAACGTCCCAAAGCGGCTCAGGCTATGAGGGACGCAGTAGTCGAAATGAGACCTCCGTCGAAATGAGACCGCCGAAGCCGGAGATAATACCGGCGACTTTCGAGATATCAGCCGAGCACCATAACCACTGAGCCACCGCGGCGATTTTTGAAGAAAGAAAAAACCAGCACATTGGCTGTATTTGCAATAGTCCTCGTTGCATATTGTGAATCGCTTTGCATGAGTCCATAAAGATTATAACGTTGGTGTTTCCATTATTTGTGTGTAAGCAGCGTTCTTGTCGGGGGTACATTATCGCGTGCATGGGTTTTCAGCTCGGTTATGTCGGAAGGCTGGAAAATGGCCGTGCCGTGTGGGTCATCGGTGGAGCCAGCCCGGGTGTAGGGCAGAGTGGGAAAAAGAAAACATTTCGAGTCTTAGCGCCCTCTAACTTTCGGATGAGCTATCATATTAGTTTCATAATTTTATAACTACCTGCGACATGGTCCCTTATGACTGAATTCTCGGTTCATCTGATTGGCTTCTTCTACGCAAAGAAAAAAATTGTAAAGTGAGCCTTGGTCACGGAGCAAGACTATATAGGAGGTGAAACTCTCGTCAGCGCGAGCGAGCGCAGGCCACCAGATAAAGTCACAATTGTATACGCCGATGGGGCCGTATGCAGTGGCGGCGCCATGCGGCGCCTCGTAGAAGCCGCAGCGAAAAAAAAATGGAGCGACCGGGCACGCTAAAGCCCCTGGACAAGCGGCTCCGCCGCGCTCTCCGGCGGCGCGCGCTCAAAGCAGACGACAAGCAGACGACACCGGTGTTTGCTTCAGCGCGCACGCCGTGACGTTGTATTTCGCCGCCCTTAAGACAAACAGCAACAGTTCTTGACGGTGTCTGTTCGAGGGCGGTAATACTAGCAGCGTTGCTACGCGCAGTGTGGCCTCCTTCGGAATTCGCTAGACTAAGATGGGACGCAGGTGTTTTGTTCGAAATTGCAAAAGTGGTTAAAAGTGTTGCAGGGAGAAGGAGAGCAAGGTTAGAAGTTGTTGCCGCTTGTTGCCCTCTCGGCTGACGTGTAGTCATAAACGCTGCGCCGTATGACCCCCGCGTTCTCCTCGAGCAGATGAAACTTTGCGTGGTCACATACTCGACGAACGTGAAGGCATGCTTGCCTTCGACGAATGCCAGCAGCGCTTATACCCATACAATCAAAGTCATCGTGCGGGTGTCAAACAATAGCCCTGCGTAAAACCAGAAGCTACAGATCATCTTATAGCGGTCATGGAAAATAACGCGTTTTATTTTTCACTGTGCTCAAATGGTTGAAGCGTAGCACCAGTTGCACTTCGGGCTACCAGCGGTAAAGAAGCGCACGAGAGTGCCCTCAATAGAAGTCAGGCGCGCGGCCGAACGGGAGCAACACGCACGACCGGTTGCCTTGGCAACCGAAACGGCAGTAGTTTCTTTCCAGGCCGCCAGGCGCCGCCAGCATGGTAGTGGCGCCGCGGGCTTGTGACCTTTTCTGGTCGCCGCAGACAGCGGAGTTTCCACTCCTATATAGTCTCCCTCCGTGGCCTTGGTGAACCAGAAAGAGGTTGAGAAGGAGCGAAATTGTGCGCTCAAGATTTTTCACAAGCGAGGGGCTTAATCAACCTAGTGTTTTATCTTAACGCAAGTGTTTAGTTATTAAATTGTTTATTGCTCTTCTTTTACGCATAATTTAATAAATATTGCCTTTCGATTCATGGAGAGAGAATTATTTCAGCAGCAAGTTACACGAGAAACAAAACACGATGTTGTAATGTCTTGGTGGAACTAATGTACATTTTATAGTTTTATTTCTGACTGTAAAGTTGCACTTGTGTTTTCCCTCTAAAACTGTGCCCGTTTTTCCCGCGTGTCTGAACGTACAAAAGAGAACCATTGAATGCCGACACTAGCGCAGAAAACACAAAAAAGCTCTGAAGACATATACGGAGCACCGGCGCAGTCGAGAGTTTTCGTGTTCTTAAAGGCGTCCACCACACACACCCAAAAATAAAAAAGAGAGAATATCAAAAACAAACACTGTATACAAACACTTGCTAGTGTTAATGTCGCAATCTGGGTCCGGTGGGTTTGAACAGCTACTTGTACAAAATATTTTTACATAGGAGCAAGCTGAGTTCGGTGGTGTTCGAAACGAGCGTCGTGTTGACTAGCTCGAACCAAATCGTATAAATGTCCATTCAATTAGGCCGGGCAAAGAGAAACTGCTGAGACAATAAAACAAAATAAAAGTTGGAAATGAAGGCACGAAGTTCAAAGAGAACGTGTAGCTTGACTACACGGAAAGGCTGGCCGTAGAACTGCGCAGACCCTAGTGCGCCATGAAAAAAAAAAACATTACAGGCCTCGGTCTTAGTACAGCGCCTGCAAATAGAATAGGCGCTCGAAGCCAAGTTCGAGCCAACTTCATGCGGATTCATTGCAAGGGTGAGCAAGATGGTGATTTTGGAAGGGCCTGGAAGAGGGAGATGTCGACCTCTGCACAAGCGCTACATTGCAGAGTTCAGCTGAGGGCTATTTGCATCAGCTGATACCGACATTTTCGCACAGCGATCTTATAACAGCTATCGCTGAAAGAAATGCTATGGGATATAAAACACTCGGGGAAGTGTTCCACCGCGCCCAGTTGGGAGTGGTTGGTAATCCGGGCTGGCGATTTCAGGTTACCATTGAGCTCAAGTTGCTGAATGTTGGCAGGCAAAACTCTAAGAGATAGACGCTCAGCAGAGCAACAAATTGGTGCAATTCCCGCGACAGGTGGCCTCGTCTGGCCGGTGATTTTGGCCCGGGCTACTGCCGTTTAGTGTTGTGAACAGGGGTTACCACATCAATATTGATTGACGACCAGGACGTCTATTGGTTATTGCCCAGAGACGACAGCCCGATCACATACCTGTAGGTCTTCTCTCTTGTGTGCGCGCTATAATGATTATGGTTTGATTGCTTTCAAGCATTAAAATAAATTTTTAGGTCGAAGGACATGCGAGGGAGCGTTTAACTCTTTAAACACTGGGGGACGGGCACTCCCCTGGTCACCCAGCCAGTAATACCTCCGCCAGCTGATGTCATCAAATGACGTTTGACTTGCAGGTCGGGCATTCGAGCTCAAAAACACAGCCGCGGTGCACCGATAAGTGCTCGTGCTGCGCGGTTCTATGGGCCGATCGCGGTTAGGAAAAGATTCTCAGGGAGTAAGTGCCAGGCGCGCTATAGTCTCCGGTAGTCTGTCTGCGATTCGGTACCTTGTCGTTCCAGTGTCGGACGGTCGGCTAGGACGACGGCGGATATAGCTTTTCAGCGCTATATGCTAGTGCATTTTCGTAAGCATAGTCAGCCTTATTGCGCCCCTGCAAAACCAAGGCCACTCCTGTTGACCCCCGATTGACTTGCGCCAACTGCGGCCAACTTTTCATCCGCCCATCTGACTATCTGCCGCCCCCTGTTATGGTTTAACTTCATTTGGAAACTACTCCCTTTACCATAAGGAACTACAGGTTATTTGTTCGCAATGGGTTGTTGCTGTCCCTGGCCTTTTGTCCAAGTGTTCGTCTTCATCTGAGCTATAGGATGTCATTTACTCTGGCTTGTCTTCTGACTCTATCATTCTCTCTCAACTGTTTCCCGCGTCGCTGCACAGTCTTAAGTCTCATTTCATGAATTTCTTTAGGTTTTGATTCCTTGTTCGCTAGGTTTTTATTTTATTAAGGAGTTGTAAATACACGCTTCTCATGAAAGTCACTAGAGACACCGGCATCTTTGCGAATAAGCGCACAAAGTCGCTTTCAACGAACGGAAAGAACCGAATCTGATTGCCGCATTTTATTGAAGATTTTTGAATACCAACAAATATGTGTTACATTTTTTCGCGGAAAGGAAGGTGAATCAATGCTTTTCGATGAACGGTTGACCTCGATACAACATCGAATAGTTACCGACACGGAAGCATCTCCATTTTATACCGAAATGAGAAATTGCAACAACGCTAAGCCCCGCCGCGGTGGCTCAGTGGTTAGGGCGCTCGACTACTGATCCGGAGTTCCCGGGTTCGAACCCGACCGCGGCGGCTGCGTTTTTATGGAGGAAAAACGGTAAGGCGCCCGTGTGCTGTGCGATGTCAGTGCACGTTAAAGATCCCCACGTGGTCGAAATTATTCCGGAGCCCTCCACTACGGCACCTCTCTTCCTTTCTTCTTTCACTCCCTCCTTTATCCCTTCCCTTACGGCGCGGTTCAGGTGTCCAAAGATACATGAGACAGATACTGCGCCATTTCTTTTCCCCCCAAAACCAATTATATATATAACAACGCTAAGGCGCCCGTGTGCTGTGCGATGTCAGTGCACGTTAAAGATTCCCAGGTAGTCGAAATTATTCCGGAGCCCTCCACTACGGGATCTCTCTCTTCCTTTCTTCTTTCACTCCCTTTTTTATCCCTTCACTTACGGCGCGGTTCAGGTGTCCAAAGATATATGAGACAGATACTGCGCCATTTCCTTTCCCCAAAAACCAATTAAAAATAATAAAAAAGACCCTCTGTCTGAGCCCACACTATACTTCACGGTACAAAAACGAAACGGATAGAAATGAGAAGCAAAGTACGCCTAGTGCATTTGAGCTCCAAGAGTGGCAGCGCAGTGAGTCGTTTTTCCAGAGATTGATTGTTTTACTCGACTTACTAATATCATGGAAACCCAATGAATGCTACATGCTAGGTCCGGACTACTCGTGTATTGACGCCTAGGGGCCGAAGAAAAAGGCGAAAGGTGACAGCCGACATTAGTCGAGACCCTTTCCATGATGCCACTTCCGGTTGTTTAATATATAGATAGTTGTGCCAATGACAATTTTCTTCTTTTTGTTCTGAAGTGCAGAATTTCATGTACCCGCATGTTTGCCAGTGACGCGCTGAGCACTTACGCACGGAAGTTGATAGTTACATTTCATATTTTAATACCGTAGAGTCCCGTGTAGTCAAAGCATATCCTCTATGTGCACTCCAGGAGACACCTCTCGGAAAACAGATTTTTTGTGAGAACGGATAAGAGTACAAATAAAAAGCCTTGTTTTTGTGATCCCTGTGGCGCACTGGATTAGCGCTTTATTTCTGAATGCGTATGACATCAGTTCGATTTTTCTTCTTTTCGCAAGCAAGCCTTCTTTCGTCTTTTGCCAAAACCAAGAATTGACAGCAACCATATCATTCATAATTTTGCCTGGGGATATCTTTACTTTGATGTCGCATTTTTGAAATGCTCAGGAGCCGAAATCACAGCATAACCATCCGCATCGCAGCCTATTATTTCTCCTCTTCTTTTTTACAACCAACAAATTTACAGCACGTACATCATTTAGCATTTCGCCTGGGTGTGCGTTTCCGCATAGTTGCATTCTGTGAAACCCTTCATCAAAAATCATACAACGTACTTCCGCATCGTGCTTTGCAAAAACAGTCGCTGCTACTTTTGATATCTCTGTGCGATCGACTCATCACCCAGCTAGAGGAGAAAGAAGTGCAAACCAGCCGACCTGGAGTGAAGAAGAAGAAGGCACACCTGTATGTTCGGCAAACATGGACGACAAGAATCGCGCCTCCCGAAAGTCGCTTTGCCCGTCCAAGGACGTGAAGTACTCTGTGAGCCGGCAGAAGGTTTTCGAGTGGATAGGAAACAGCCTTGGTTGTGAAGTAGGGGGCGTCGGGGACCTGACGGACGGTGTGGTCCTTTGTGACCTTACGAACAAGGTGTTTCCAGGCGCAATACGGCCAGCGGCTGTTAGACGACCGAAAGCACCTGGGAAAGGTGAGGAACTGCGTCCCCATGAGATTGAGGCCAACTTCTCATTAGTCAAGCGTGCACTCATCAAAGTGGGTGTCAAGGAGCAGCTCGCCGTTGATAAGATTGCACAAGGCAGACTGCATGAATGCTTGAATTTCGCCAGATGGCTCATGGAGGAGTTTATGAAAAGATACGGCACCTGCAGTGAGGAAGGCACTGCCGGCTGTGCGGTCCGCCCGGAACGAAGTGCCGAAAAGGAGAACGAGAAAGCAGTGCCCAGGAACGCCGAGCTGGAACGTGACCTCGACGTAGCGGCGAAAGCGGCAACAAATGCAAGTGATCCCCAGAATGAGAAGATGAAGAAAATTCGAGAAATTTGTGACACAGCGCGGAACGAAGGTATCACGTGCATTTGGCTGGACAAAATAAGAAATGTGTTGAATGAGCCATTGGGCGATGAAGAAGAGGGCGGACCCACAACCAGCAACGAAGACCACCTCTCAAGCTAAGACCGCTCCCCAAGCCTCTGATGAGATTCGACGGAACAGGCTCATTTTCCCTGTGTGTGCTTGGTGTTCTGGAACGTGGTGAGGAGTTACTTTTTTCCGCAGAGCGTGAAATCCTTGTGCCGAACATTTTTGCTCTTTCTCCGAATAACTTTTGCTTTGTGAATAAAACTTGTGTGTTCCTTCTTCAGTCGTTCTGTGGTGTTAGTTTAATAATGTCGCCTCACTACAGAAGTGCGTCCATGACGCAGCTTCGTCCTATCTGCCAGCTGCTGCGTACAAAGCGGCCTCCTCAAGAAAGCTCACATCTGACGCCGCCAGAAATGACTGAGGGTCACTGAGGCTAAAAAACTTCCTTTTTCAGGACTGCAACGCATGACGCGACGGACGTCACACAACAGGTAGGTACGGAGCATTTGACTCGTGAACAGTAGTCACCTATTTCTACAGTACTAGCGAGAGGGTGGCAGCAATTATATATAGGCTTATAGAGGCACCAGCTGAAGCTGGTGCAGGCCTGCGCGTCTAGCTGCAGCTATGATGACCAAACTGTTGAAAGCTTCTATGATAATAATTGGTTTTTTTTGTGGAAAGGAAATGGCGCAGTATCTGTCTCATATATCATTCGACACCTGAACCGCGCCGTAAGGGAAAGGATAAGGGAGGGAGTGAAAGAGGAAAGGAAGAAGAAGGTGCCGTAGTGGAGGGCTCCGGAATAATTTCGACTACCTGGGGATGTTTAACGTGCACTGACATCGCACAGCACACGGGCGCCTTAGCGTTTTTCCTCCATAAGAACGCAGCCGCCGCGGTCGGGTTCGAACCCGGGAACTCCGGATCAGTAGTCGAGCGCCCTAACCACTGAACCACCGCGGCGGAGAAAAAGCTTCTATGCAGGCGTGGAATCGGCAATGAAAAAGTAAAATCACAGTACTCTCTGTTAATGCGCGCCTTCAATGCGAAGGCAGGCAAGAAGGAGGCCGGAGACCAGGCGATAGGCGACTATGGCGCAGGCTCCGGGAAAAGCAGGGGTTGTTAACAGTGGATTCCACAGAGAGAAAGAATTTACGGATCATGAATACATTCTACCGCAAACGAAAGAACAGTAAGTGGACGTGGAAGAACCCCAATGGTGAGGCTGAAAATGAGACACCTTTCATACTGTTCGCTCACACTGGTGCTTTGTAGGATGTGGAGATCCTCAGAAACGTGCGTTGTAGCGACCATAGAATGGTAAGGTCTCGAATAAGCTTAGACGTGATGAGGGAACGTGAAAAACTAGTGAAGCGGGAGCCCATTAACGAGTTAGCGGCAAGAGCGAAAGTAGAGGAATTCAGGATGTCGCTGCGGAACAGCTATTAGGCTCTAACTGAGGAATACAATATTAATGTTCAAAAAATAAACGATAGCTATCATTACGGAGTGCACAGTAAAAATAGGAAGTAGGACTGTTCACAACGATACCGACAAGTTAACTCAGGAGAAGAAAAATCTGATTAAGAAACGCCAAAGCACGAAGGCGTCTAAATCTGGGGACAGAGTGGAACTGGCACAGCTATCAAAGTTAATAAACAAGCGCAAGCTATCCGATATAAGCAACTTTAAATGGAGAAAATGGAGCATGCTTTAAGGAACAGAGGTAGCATAAAAGCAATGAAGAAGAAACTAGGCACAGGTAAAACCAGATGTGTCCGCTAAAAGAGAAAAAGGGCAATGTCTTTAGCAATATGGGTAAGACAGTTACAGTATCCGCAGAGTTTTTCACAAATGTATACACTATCCAATGTAATCGCAACTTTAATGACACAGGCAGCAGTGCACAGCATTCGGGCATCCCGCCAGTAACGAAAGAGGAAGTTAAAAAAACATTAGAAGCAGCGCAATATATCAGCCTATGGACCTCCTTCACCCCGCGACGTCACGAAGATGCGGTGGCGCTGATGTTAGCAGCGACTTTCGCATGGTAGGCAAAACAGGTTCCGCTTGCCCGTGCCTACCGCAGCTGCCGCAGTTACCGGCGGCTGCTTCAAGCCTGTGCACTGCGGAAGCAGCATATATTGACCAGCTGCGTCACTGCTGGATCCGCGTAGTAGCATAAAAAATATTAGATTAGCCTCGATAGGTTTCTCGCGCATAAATGCCGCATTCGGAAACTGGCTAACAGGCATTGGGCCACGGTAGTAAAGCGCGAAGTCTGGGAGTCGATAGGCACTGCCACTCAATGCACTTAATAGCATGCAAGTTACTGCGTTCATTCACCTGAACTTCAGGATAGTAGGCTGATAATTGCTCAAGGAAAAAAAAGACATGTACCTGCACACGTACTTATCACCTTGAGCCGGAGTGCACGGGGCGCCGACAGGTTCACTCGCCCCCAAGGAATACGTTTTTTGTTAATAGCACACCATGTTTAAATGGCGCGTTTTGTGACATTTAATATTTACTTGAAACTATTTCTTGATATGACGACGTAATTATTTCATTCGAGTAGAAAGAAGTCTGGTAAGTTGTGTCAATCTTGCGCGGTCGCGTTGGTGTGCTTAGAATAGCGTACCTTAAGTGTGCTAAACGCCATATGCTTTTTCATTGCATCATGCATGTGTCATGTTTCATGAGGTAATAATACATGATCGCGAAGCTTGTTTGGAAAGAAGCAGCCGCAGGCGTGCTACTAACAGACACGTGGCGAGATTGAGAGGGGACGCGGCATGAAAAGTGTTTTCATTATTCATGCATGCAATATGTAACTAAACTTGGTGCAAATATGAAATTCCTACGCTAGTTTCAGTCATTCCTTTTATTTATAGCTATACCTGGTGCTGTTCTGGGTAATTATAATTAACACCGTCGTCAAGTCCCCCCAAGGTAGGTCTCAAATAATTGAGTAGATAGTGCGCAGTTTTTTTATGCCAGCATGTGCATAAAGCCCTGTTCTGTATGATGACGCGATTAGTTCTTTTTCTATATGATCAGTACTTATGCATGCATAGTTACATGAAAACGTTTCTTACAAAAAATAACTAACACAATACTGCACGTGTAGGGAAAAAAATCGAGAGATTTATTACGCTCCTCAACGTCTCAGGAATAGTTTGCGACAAATGGAATCATTTGATTTTCATGCGAATTACGAAGGTGAGTGATCCAGTCGCAGAAAATGTAAGAGGTCAGAAAACGAACCTTAAAGTTTATTCCCTCGTTTATGGCATCTTCGCTTTCGCTTTGGTCAAAGAAATGCGGCACTGAAATCAAAGAAATTACCTCACAATTTTTGACGACCACACTTCTAAAAAGCGTAATTTATAAATTTGTACTCAATATTTTGCTATAATTTTTCGTCACGAAACTAGACTTCAGGGCTAGGAAAGAAAATAATTCTAGAAATCAAAAATTTTCATCAAATCGACCAGCTTAACAAGAGGACAAGTCGGCCTGGCTGGTGCGTGGTCATGCGGCTAAAAACAGCACTAAGCGAGACAGGAGATCGGGGACACGACGCTGTCCCCACTTTTCGCGCAGCGCGACACGTACGTATGTCAGCAGACGATGAGCGCATGTCTGCTCAGACGAAACAACGCCAGCACTTCCCCTCACTACTGTCTCGAAGTAAAATCATTCCGGCTAGTGCAGACTGTCAAAACTTGTTTTATTCAATGCCTAGCGCATAAATAAACGGCAGGAACGCTTTCTACATGTTTACTACTAACCATATATACAATACAGAGTGGCAAACAATTTCTCTTTATAGGCCGCACGTGGACAACGCGAGCTCGTGTACTTCAACAAATTACTAAGTTGGAAGCATCGACCATTGCTGTGATTCGCAGAAACTGGAAACGCGCCTAGAAGCCTTGAAAACCCGCGCTCAACACCTATCCGCGACGCCACTCCCCGACCTTTTGCCTACCACGAGCTCGCTAGCGACTGCAGCGCCACCTCGTTTGTTCACAAACATGCAGGAGGTCCATATATACTATTACTACTCGTTTTCCCGTCAAAACGCTCCTGTTTGTACCGATTAACCGCCAGTGTCTTGGCAACTCCACCCCCCCCCCCCCCTCTAGTGGGTATGTGCCAGCGTTATTTGGGCCCAACCAACCAACCAACCAACCAACCAACCAACCAACCAATCAAAACGGCAAAGCAGCTGGCGGAATTTACTTTTAGATCCCCCTTGCTCGCCTTGGGCTTCCTCTGTCTATTCCAATTATCGTCTTCTTAGGGGCATGCGCGAAGGGATTTGCACTGAAAACAGTTTGCAATTTTATTCACGACTATGGATTACGTCAGCTAGATTCTTCTGATAGAATGAAAATTCACTGCTTTTTCTTGTTCGTTTTTTTTTCATTTCTTGTTTAAATTCCAGTGTAGGACGTCAAATTATCCGTTTACTCCACTCGTTGCCCATGAGTGCGTTTACATCCGCAGTGCACCCTGGCCAATCCTCCGCCGTAGGTATGTGCCATAAAGGCTGAGGTCATCAACAGCAGCAGCAGCACCTTGTGAGGATCATGTAACAGCAGGTCTGTTGAAGGATGGAGGGGAGATTGCGACACCCGGCAAACGCATTGGCTTATGACCTCGATCGTACCACTAGCTAGGAAAAACGCTAATATTACCGTAACTGCCAGAAAATTCACAGCTAAAAAGAAAGCTCACCGCCTTAGCAAATCAATCAGCAAAAGCTGACAGGCATTACCGGACGAGAGGTCTGGAGTGGCAGGCCCGTTGTGACATTTCACAGGCAACTGCGTGGCTAAGCAACTCACAGGCCTGCCTTAGCGTCTCATGGCTCATGTGCATACTCAGCCTTCTTCCGGCTGCGGTCTTCGGTTCGATCGCGTTCCTGGTACACTTGAAGGACTCCGCTAACCGCTTGCAAGAAATGAAATTAATTTATTTCCCACCGTTGTCTTATTCACAATCTTAAGCCTACGTTGGGTTTAGTGAAATGAATTTTGTATAAGTCTCTCAGCAAGTCACTGGACACCTCGATCGCGATTTGAGGAGGCGGTGGTGTCCAACTAAATAATGCGTAACGGATTACACGGTTGCCGTTCTACCCACTAAATGCCTTGTACTAAACGTTTTATACAAAGAAGTTGGTTGCCTAAAAGCAGAGTACGTGTGGCGCGTGCACTCGCGGATTCGTGCAACTGCGGCTGTGAAGTGCGCTTTGGGACGTTAAAACCCCATAAACCAAACCAAACATCTTAATTGAGAATGAAACCGCTTTACCGGCCACCTAGGAAGCACAGCAGAGAGTGAATGCTGTTGAGAGATTGCGGCTGTGAACTTGCCCAGTGCGACGGCCAAACGCAGCCTGTGTGCATATAATGGGGGGGGGGGGGGGGGAATTTGGCGCTTCTGCTTTCGTCTAGCCCTTTCCTACGTCGTCTATTTTTCGCGATTTTTAATTGTGTGACAGTTCGCAATCTTGGAAACGCTCCCCACGCAGCTTTCTTCGTATTTCGGCGGCAATTTACCACTGACGGCGAAATGGCGTCAAGCAATCAAACGCATAAATAGGTGACTTTCTGAAAATTTAGAAAATCACAAGTGGTGGTGACAGGTGTACTTCGGTTTGATGCATTTTTCTGGCTTATAAAAGCCTCCTTTCCGGTAAAAGGACGTTTGCTATCATGTAACGCCAACCTATGAGCCTAGCCTGGCTTAGTATTCCCCTTTAACATCCCCTTAACATTTTCCTCACCTCCATTGCCAATGATAGCAAAGACAGCATTTAAGTCTAGGTGGGTGACATCGCGTTTTTGCAGCTGCGAGTGCCATAATTCTATTCATGTTTGCTGGCAATCCTATGTGAATTCCCTGCAGCAGTGCCTACATGCCATCAACCTTGTGCTAAATGTAATCGAGTCGGCTGAGCTCTTTCCGGAGCATGATATCATTTTCCTCTGACTTAAGAACTTACCGCTTTCAGCCTCAAGATTAATCCACCCCCCTCCCACCCCAAAAAAGGCGTCACAAAAAAAAAACCTGGCGAGGCATATTGGCGACACCATGCAAGAGAAAACTGCGGACGGTTCCTGGACGCGCTCTGTAGAAAGCGTGAATCAGTTGAAGACCCCTATTGATGTACCCAGTTCCTGCCAGAGTGCGGAACCTTCTGTGAAACCTAGCTGCGTGCCTTTCTACAAAGAATGCGTCATTGTCACTAGAAAATCCGGCTAACACCTGAATTTATCGAGGCAGAGATCATTGATTGTTTAGGGGAAAACTGCCTGTCCAAGCCGTGCATTGCTTTCTCCCCGAAGGAATTACAGTGCTTGCGTCGCCATTGATTTGTTGCGGACTGCGCATGTGTGATGACCGGCCACGATTAGCCTTTATATGCTGCTTCGCGGTTCACAATAAACTGTTGAAAGTTAGCTCTCAGCCGCCGCGGTGGCTGACTGGTTATGGCGCTCGGCTGCTGGCCCGACAGACGCGGGATAGATCCCGGCCGCGGCGGTCTAATTTCGGTCGACGTGAAATTTTAGAGGCCCCTGTACTGTACGTGTGATGTCAGTGCACGTTAAAGAACCCTAAGTGGTCGAAATTTCCGGAGCCCTTCACTGGGCGCCCCTCATAGCCTGAGTCGCTTTGGGATGCTAAACCCCCATAAATCAAATCGTAAGTTAGCGCTCGTGTGCCTCTCGTTTCTTTCATCGTATTCGTCTGGCGTTCCGCTTCAAGTTTATAACACATCAATAATGTCGCGGAGAAAAGGGCTCGTGCAGTGGGTAGGTATCGCAGGAATAAACAGTGTGCAGTCGGAAGGCAAAGAGATGCGCTTGTAATGGTTTAAGTTGGTACAGGGTTGATCAAAAGCCTCCAGGCCACAGGGTTCGCTTTTTAGCAATATAGCCTGGCAATTAGGAAACTACCCAAGCTCAAAATCTCTATAGCGAGTAGCATAACACTCGTTGTCACATCTGAGAACATGCATAGCTTTATTGGCATCATAAGGACGTAGCATTGAAAAGAAAACTCTGTGGCCTGGGAAATTTTGACCAGCCCTGTACACCTGTCGTCAGTATATCTCAGGCCAGAGGGTTTATTTTAGACATGTAGTGGATGGATCATTCGAGACAAATAAATAAGAAATATGCAAATAAATAAGACAGTGAGGTCAGTCTTAAGGCTCAGATTCTAGACTGCGACTCTCCATTTGGGAAGAGAAGAAAGACGGTTGTGATGGGTGACAATGAGGACAGAATAGGATAGGGAATAGCATATACAACCACATCACGAAAGCGGCTAATCCAACTAGCGAGGCCCGCGATGCACAAGAAATCCAGAAGTGTCCGCGTTACCTGGAGAGTTTTCTATCTCTCCGCCCAAGCGCCAAGTACAAGGTGCTCCGAGAGATCCCTGTTTTCGGAACTCTCCATGGAAGCGGCCAACGTGTGTCGCGCGCTTGGCTTGCCGGCTTTGACAATCTGTTTCGCTCTCTTCTTGGTTCTAGGGTACTGAAAGCAGAAAGTGTGGAAAGCCTTTATATTGACGATGCCTTTCAGTTTTTAGTCAATGATCCTTAGAGCCATAGGGCATATATAGTGCAAGAGAAATTCCAAAATCTATATCCCCTAAGCAGACATCACCGAAGCTTTGAAAGTTGGGACAATAACCATACGTGATTCTTCTTCTTACTAATCAGCTACCTTTAAAACATTTACCCCCTTAATCTTCCACGGATGGACACTGCGAATTCTAAAAAAAAATTCTTGATGATCTTTGATTCGGGTGACTGTTGGCTTCCGTCAAGTAGTTGCCACAGCCCACCGATAGGAAACTGTGCGCCAATTGCTGTGGCTGTATGCATATATTGCCAACAATTTGTGAAGAACATTTGGAGGATCGCTGGACGCTTGGGGCAGCTAACGTAGACGGGTGTGCTATTCAAATGCGAAACTCCGCAATGAGAAGCATTCCGAATCTTAAACTAGACTACAGGCGCCGCCCGTGCTTCGACACTCGAGGAAAATGCCGAAATAAGAAATCTGTCCCTTCATGACAGCAAGAATTTCAGAGTGGTATAACTAATCATCACGCTCTGAGATAGCAGGACAACTTAAAATGCATATCTGGGCGCCTCGCTGGATGGAGCTTATGACTCCAAGTTTCACGTCACGGTCGTTTACAAGTCCTGACGAAAGCACTCTGACGCCGATTGCCTGCCACAAGCCCGTGTAGATGCACCACCGCAGGGCGACGATGGCGATGCCTTCCTAGGGCCATCAGCTCCAGCACTTTTCCACAACAGCAACTCTTGGACCCTGACCTCAAACTCCTCACCGAGTACTTGGAAGGCAAAGCTTTTTCTCTCCACCGCCTCGTCGAAGCGGATTGTCTTCGTTCTGCGTGCCGCATGGTGCCCTCGTAAATAACTTAGCACCGAACAAAGCCGTTGACCTCCTTCCTCTTCCGGCAAGCCTTCACGAAGACATTCTACAGGCATCAAAGACCAGCCATCAGTTGGGGATCGAGGGTTTTCTCGCACTTTCTCTCCCATGCAAGACAAGTATTACTGGCATCGACTCTCTGCCGATGTCCCTTGTTATGTGAAAGCCTGCCGAGATTGTAAGCGACGAAACAACCCTCCCAGCCCAGCAGCAGGATTCCTGAACCTCACAGCACCCTCATATAGTCCATTTCAGCGGATCGGCATGGACCTGCTTGGCCCTTTCTCGAAGTGAGCATCTGGAAACAAGTGGATCATCGTAATGACTGATCGCATCGCGCCCTACTACGAGGAAAAAGACCTGCCAAACGAACAGCCGCAGAAGTCGCCAAATATTTCGTGGAATGCAACCTGGTCATAACGGACAAACGCAAGTCATCCTGCGCTAAAGTAAAACAAGCCACCGGTGGAAGACTGTGTGCCATCCGCAGACCAGCGGTCTAAAAGAGGGCTTGAACAAGACCAAAGCAAACATGGCTGCCACTCGAGTTTTACATCCAATTAGCCCGATCGAATGTGCTTGCAGCGTGTTTCGGAATGGACAACCTTTTGCTTCTTTTGTATGCCATTTTGCTGTGAAGTGTGTTTCGTTATATTCATATTCGTGACGTTTGGAGTGCATCGTTCTGGTTGTACATGTAACATGAACACAAGGTAATGACGCTATGTGATTCTGACTCTACAGATGTTCTTTCCAAATGTTGTATAAAAAATGTATAATGAAACATTTTATGTCGACACTATAGCCTTTGCCATTTCCTTTTTGCGGCGAAGTTATAACCTTTTCCGCATCAGCTATCAGATAGTGTGACAAGTGTGACAACTCACCCCTGCCGGCCACCGCATTATTCCCCCGACCCCCGATTGACTTGCGCCAACTGCGGCCAACTTTTCATCCGCCCATCTGACTATCTGCCGCCCCCTGTTATGGTTTACCTTCATTGGTAACTACTCCCTTTACCCTAAGGAACCACCGGATATCTGTTCGCATTGGGTTGTTGCTCTCGCTGGCCTTTTGTCCAAGTGTTCGTCTTCATCTGAGCTATAGGATGTCATTTACTCTGGCTTGTCTTCTGACTCTATCATTCTCTCTCAACTGTTTCCCGCGTCGCTGCACAGTCTTAAGTCTCATTTCATGAATTTCTTTAGGTTTTGATTCCTTGTTCGCTAGGTTTTTATTTTATTAAGGAGTTGTAAATACACGCTTCTCATGAAAGTCACTAGAGACAGCGGCATCCTTGCGAATAAGCGCACAAAGTCGCTTTCAACGAACGGAAAGAACCGAATCTGATTGCTGCATTTTATTGAAGATTTTTGACTACCAACAAATATGTGTTACATTTTTTCGCGGAAAGGAAGGTGAATCAATGCTTTTCGATGAACGGTTGACCTCGATACAACTTCGAATAGTTACCGACACGGAAGCATCTCCATTTTATACCGAAATGAGAAATTGCAACAACGCTAAGGCGCCCGTGTGCTGTGCGATGTCAGTGCACGTTAAAGATTACCAGGTGGTCGAAATTATTCCGGAGCCCTCCACTACGGGATCTCTCTCTTCCTTTCTTCTTTCACTCCCTCCTTTATCCCTTCCCTTACGGCGCGGTTCAGGTGTCCAACGATATATGAGACAGATACTGCGCCATTTCCTTTCCCCCAAAACCAATTAAAAATAATTAAAAAGAACACCCTCTGTCTGGAGCCCACACTATACTTCACGGTACAAACACGAAACGGATAGAAATGAGAAGCAAAGCCGCGGTGGCTCAGTGGTTAGGGCGCTCGACTACTGATCCGGAGTTCCCGGGTTCGAACCCGACCGCGGCGGCTGCGTTTTTATGGAGGAAAAACGCTAAAGGCGCCCGTGTGCTGTGCGATGTCAGTGCACGTTAAAGATCCCCAGGTGGTCGAAATTATTCCGGAGCCCTCCACTACGGCACCTCTCTCTTCCTTTCTTCTTTCACTCCCTCCTTTACCCTTCCCTTACGGCGCGGTTCAGGTGTCCAACGATATATGAGACAGATACTGCGCCATTTCCTTTCCCCCTAAAACCAATTATTATTATTAAGTACGCCTAGTGCATTTGAGCTCCAAGAGTGGCAGCGCAGTGAGTCGTTTTTCCAGAGATTGATTGTTTTACTCGACTTACTAATATGATGGAAACCCAATGAATGCTACATGCTAGGTCCGGACTACTCGTGTATTGACGCCTAGGGGCCGAAGAAAAAGGCGAAAGGTGACAGCCGACATTAGTCGAGACCCTTTCCACGATGCCACTTCCGGTTGTTTAATATATAGATAGTTGTGCCAATGACAATTTTCTTCTTTTTGTTCTGAAGTGCAGAATTTCATGTACCCGCATGTTTGCACAGTGACGCGCTGAGCACTTACGCACGGAAGTTGATAGGTACATTTCATATTTTAATACCGTAGAGTCCCGTGTAGTCAAAGCATATCCTCTATGTGCACTCCAGGAGACACCTCTCGGAAAACAGATTTTTTGTGAGAACGGATAAGAGTACAAATAAAAAGCCTCGTTTTTGTGATCCCTGTGGCGCACTGGATTAGCGCTTTATTTCTGAATGCGTATGACATCAGTTCGATTTTTTTTTCTTTTCGCAAGCTAGCCTTCTTTCGTCTTTTGCCAAAACCAAGAATTGACAGCAACTATATCATTCATAATTTTGCCTGGGGATATCTTTACTTTGATGTCGCATTTTTGAAATGTTCAGGAGCCGAAATCACTGCATAACCATCCGCATCGCAGCCTATTATTTCTCCTCTTCTTTTTTACAACCAACAAATTTACAGCACGTACACCATATACCATTCCGCCTGGGTGTGCGTTTCCGCATAGTTGCATTCTGTGATACCCTTCATCTAAAATCATACAACGTACTTCCGCATCGAGCTTTGCAAAAACAGTCGCTGCTACTTTTAAATTCTCTGTGCGATCGACTCATCACCCAGCTAGAGGAGAAAGAAGTGCAAACCAGCCGTCCTGTTCATCGCTGCCCCGACGGCTCTGCTCTGATGGGAACGATCGGCTAAGTTTCGGGTGGCTGATTGTTGCATTTTCTTTCTGCGTCTTTGCGCGGTAAGGCAGTAAGCCCGGACTATGTCCACCCAGTCTCCCGGCCAGGGGAGTTCCCTCTGGTCGGCTTCTCTGTCAACTGATCTCCTACCGTTGGAAGCTTTTTTGCGCAGTGGTGTCGGCAGTATCCCTGTCGCGCTGGTGCCTAAGGATGGTGGTGCTATCAGGATGAACAACCCTGGTGCTGTTCGGGCTGCTCTCCAGTCGACGACTTCTCATTATGAGTCAATCTCAGAGGTTCGCCAGTTTGGACGCGGTGGGATTCTGTGCAGATCGCCAGACCTCGCCTGTGTAAGAGATTTACTAAACTCCTCATCCTTTGCCTCTCTTCGGGTAAGTTCTTTCATCCCTTCTCATCTGGCGTGCACGAAAGGTATTGTACGAGGTGTAGACTCTTCCCTGTCTCCGGCAGAGACTCTTGAGCTTCTGTCGGCTGCAGGTGTTGTTGCTGTGCACCGCTGTAGCCGGGATGTAAACAACGTGCGGATGCCCACTGAATCAGTGATTGCTACCTTTGCCGGCACTTCCTGCCCCTCTGAAATCAAGGCATGGCCTCTAATTTTTCGGGTAGACCCATTATCATCTCGTCCTCTGCAGTGTAACAACTGCTGGCGTTATGGACATAGCGCTGGCGGTTGCAAATCCAACTTGAGGTGTTGCAACTGTGGGGAGGGTCATGCAACAAGCACCTGCACTGAGAAGAATGAGAAGTGTTGCCTTTGCGGTGGTGCGCACTCTGCAAACTACTCAAATTGTCCCTCTCGAGCTCAGGAAATTCAAATTCTGGAAATAATTGACAGGAAACGCTGTTCGCGCCGTGACGCTATTTCAGAGGTTAAAGAACGTGCACGCGGTTATGCCGGTGTGACCGCTCGGCAAGGTGTCATGCTAGACTCAACGCTGTCCCAGGCAATTGCGGCTGCTGTGGAGGCTTCGATGTCTAAAATGGTAGAAAAGATTGTCGCAAGTGTGTCGGAGTGCTTTACAAATGTTCTAGCTGCTCAGATTACACATGCCGTGCAGGCTAGTTTGGCACCTCTTTCGACAACAATTCCCTCTTCTCTTATCCGGTCTCAAATTCCAGTAGCATCACAACCCCAGGAACAAACTTCTGTCACTTCCGCTGTACCTACCTCGGGTACTTCGAGGGATGTTGATATAATGTATGATTCTGAGATGGTGGAGCCTGATGCGCGGCTTCTTAAGCGCAGTGGGTCCCCCATGTCTCATTCGTTGTCTTCTCAGGGCACCCAGCCCAAATCAAAGAAGAAGCAGCTTGGCACTAAACCCAAGGATACCATTTTGGAGCAGGCAGTTGCTGCTGCTAGAATTTCGCAACCATAGCGTCGTTGCGAGTTCTGCAGTGGAACTGTCGCTCTATTCTTTCCGCTTCTACAGATTTACACTGCCTTTCTACTCAGCTTAATCCGGATGTCATAATTCTGCAAGAAACGTGGCTTTCAACAGACAAACATTTCCATATCAAAAATTACCGGTCATTTCGCCTAGACCGCCAGTCAAGAGGCGGGGGTTTACTAACTTTAGTCTCTTCAAAATTTTGCCACAGGGCTGTGGTATCTTTTCAACAAATGTCTCCTGACTGTGAGATTTTGGCAATAGACTTTGTACTTCCTGGGTGCTCTCCATTTTCAATAGCAAATTGTTATTTCCCCAATGGAGTCCAGGATGTTAGACCTCTGGATTTTTTACTCGTAAACTGTAAAAACCCAGTTCTCGTGGCTGGGGACTTCAATTCTCACCATGTGTCTTGGGGTTTTAGGACTAATTCGTGCGGCAAGCGCCTTTGGGACTGGGTTTCTGATCACAACCTGATGTGCTTAAATTCAGGATCGGCCACTTATCTTCGCTCACACACTCAATCTGTTTTAGATCTCACGTTCATTAGTCCTGGAATTGGCGTAACGAATTGGTCGACAGTTGATAGCGGCACTTCAAGTGATCATATACCTATTCATTTTGATATCATATGTCGTGTTACTCCGGCGTCTTCTCAGTTGCGGTCACATGTAAATTATGACAGATTTCAGACGGCGTTGCGCTCTGCCCTTGCTCCAGTGTCTAACATCGCCGAGGTCCACCAGTCAGCAAGCATATGTCTGGCTATTGAGGAAAGCCGTAAAAAGTCGGAGTTCCTGGTGAGGCCAATAAAAGGGAATTCTTCTAACTGGTGGAATGCGGACTGTACAAGAGATTACAGGCGGAGGAAGGCAGCATGGAAAAAGCTTCTTCATAACCAATGTCCGAATAACTGGAGTGATTATAAATTTATTGCAGCCACCTTTAAACGCACAGTTTCTCGCGCAAAGGAAAAATATGACTCAGAACACTTCGATTATCTTTCAAAGGCGGGCAACCGACGTGCACTATTCGGTTTTCTACGGTCTAGGAAACAGCTCATGTCCTCTCATAATTTTCAGTCATTAGTTATGTCACCTGTAGAAGCTATCCAGGCGGTTGAATTAATAGCCACAGGCCTGCAAAAGCGGTTCTCGTCTTTACTACCTATGCGACCATTGTTGTTTGCACCAGTCGTACCAAATGATAATGCCTCACAAGTAAATCTATCAGAGCTTTCACAAGTTGTCCAGAGATTGCCAGCTGCTGCTCCTGGCCCTGATGGTGTTACCACAAAGATGCTCAAGATTCTATTTGAAGAGTCTCCCAACTCCTTATTGCACCTAATAAACTACTCTCTCAAACACGCTTGGATACCTTCTGAGTGGAAGCTGTCCAAGGTGATCCCTTTACTTAAAAATCAGGGTGGAGGCTATGAATTGGATAATATTAGGCCAATTTCTTTAACATCAAACGTGGTAAAGTTGATAGAAAGGTTGTTACTAATTCGGGTGTCAGCCATTGTGGACCGCAAAAGTATACTCAGCCCGTGCCAACTCGGTTTCCGGCCACGGTGTTCGATATGGAATGTACATGCTGATCTTGAGAGCAGAATTCTCCTTGCTCGTCGTCAACGCCTGGTCGCGGCTTTGGTTACGTTAGATGTCGCCAAAGCTTACGACAGTGTAGAACACTCCATCCTGATACATAGGCTACAGTCTCTTCAATTTCCAGATTATATAGTTGCATGGATATCTGCATTTCTTCATAACAGGGAATTCTTTTGCGTCCATAATGGTGTTCATTCAGAGAGGTATAGACAAACGCGAGGTGTACCGCAAGGAGCTGTTCTTTCTCCTGTGCTCTTTAATATTCTGTTAAGCTCAATTCCTCTCCACCGCCATGTACGCACTTACGTCTATGCGGATGACATTGCGTTTTTTGCTGCTGCGCCGGATATACATTCTCTGTATGGTCTGTTGCAGTCATATTTGAATACACTTGAGCACTGGTTGAGCGCATTACACCTGAAGTTAAATGTTGGCAAGTGCGCTACTCTTGTTTTCCCTCTATTCACTCCTGTAGTGGTCTCTCTCACTTGCCAGTTAAAAATAATACCGCAGGTTCAATCCCTAAAATACCTAGGGGTCATTTATGACAACAAACTCACCTGGCGACCTCACATTGACCATGTCGCGGCGAAAGGGGCTCGTGCCGTGGGCATGTTACGGAGATTATGTCATCACCGGTACGGCATGCGCAGAGATGCGCTATTAATGATCTACATAATGTATGTCAGGCCAATTTTAGAATTTGGATCAGTGTTGTTTTCAGGCTCGGCTACATATAAACTTCGCCCTCTCGTCCTTTTAGAGAGGGAAGCACTTCGCATGTGCCTCGGCCTTCCAAAATGTGTGGCTATCAATGTGCTGTACCTTGAAGCCCGCATTCCGTCTCTCTTATCACGACTTCAATTTTTAACTGTGCAAACTTACCTCAGGATCTATGAATCCCATTTCCACCGTTCCCAAAGCATTTTCTGTTCTCAGCCGACCTCCTTTTTTGGTGTCCCCTGGTCTCGTTTCAATTCCCCTCAGGTAGTGTTTGTGCAAAGATTACTTCAGCCTTTAGATGTAAACATTTATGATATCCTTCCTGCGCTTCGGAATGGGCCCACTATCCACATTGTTTTCGACGACATATTCCCAAAAAATGCAAAACTTTTGCCACCGAGTATTCTAAATGGCCTTCTAGAAGATCATCTGAGGACCCTACCAACCGATATAGCAATAGCCACTGATGCATCGCAATGCAATGAAAAAGCAGGTGTGGGAATATTTTGCTCCCATTTAGACTGGTCCTTTTCTCTGCGCCTTCCAGATTTCACCCCTATTTTTCAAGCAGAGTTTCTAGCAGTTGTACTTGCTCTACGCAAGCTAGACCCCTCTATTACAGCAGTTGCAGTAATTACTGATTCTTTATCTTTGTGTTCGTCCCTCGCTGCACAGGTTGACGGTCCCATTTTATCAACTTTCTTATCCCTACTTCCTCCGCATTTGAGCCTTGTTCATTTAGTATGGGTTCCCGGCCACAGCAGTGTGACAGTAAATGAGATTGCTGATAATCTCGCAAAGGCTTCCCTCAGCGGCCCCGTGTTGCGAATCATCCCGGCTACAGCCTACATTACAGCATCTAGATTTCGGCGACGTGCGTTTTTAAGCACGCAAGACACATCACTTTTAACATCGGCGGATTATGAGCACCTTAAATATTATTGGAACAGGAAAATTTGTTGCTCTCGGCAGCTTGAAGTATCACTGACGAGGCTACGCTGCCGCATCCCCCCTCTAAATTTCTATTTACACAGGTCGGGTTTGGCGCTCTCTCCCCTTTGTGCATTTTGCCGTGAGCCAGAATCCATTGAACATTTTTGGCTGTATTGTCGCCGATTCAACTCACTGAGAAAAAGGTTGCTGGAGGAGCCCTTGCAGCATCTTGGCCTTAGTTTGAGCAGCCCGCTCTTGCTATCATTTGGCGCCACCACATTTGGGTTCAGCCACAGATCTGTTTGCACCGCTGTTCAAAATTTCCTGATAGAATCTCACCGACTGCCTTGCTAAGTGTTTCAACCTTTTCTTTTCTATCAATTATTACATTTTGACTAAATCATTAATATTTAATCACTCTCTTTATTATTATTCTTAAAATTTTAAAATCAAAACACTCATCCCTTTTCTGTTCATGACGAAAAATTCACCGGTGTTATGCTCCCACGTGCTTTTCCTTTTTGTTAACTGAGTTCAGTTGAATAGCCACCCGATTCTTGGCCGATCCCCCAGTGTGGGTATGTGCCATCTTTTGATAGGCTAACAACAACAACAACATGGACGACAAGAATCGCGCCTCCCGAAAGTCGCTTTGCCCGTCCAAGGACGTGAAGTACTCTGTGAGCCGGCAGAAGGTTTTCGAGTGGATAGGAAACAGCCTTGGTTGTGAAGTAGGCGGCGTCGGGGACCTGACGGACGGTGTGGTCTTTTGTGACCTTACGAACAAGGTGTTTCCAGGCGCAATACGGCCAGCGGCTGTGAGACGACCGAAAGCACCTGGGAAAGGTGAGGAACTGCGTCCCCATGAGATTGAGGCCAACTTCTCATTAGTCAAGCGTGCACTCATCAAAGTGGGCGTCAAGGAGCAGCTCGCCGTTGATAAGATTGCACAAGGCAGACTGCATGAATGCTTGAATTTCGCCAGATGGCTCATGGAGGAGTTTATGAAAAGATACGGCACCTGCAGTGAGGAAGGCACTGCCGGCTGTGCGGTCCGCCCGGAACGAAGTGCCGAAAAGGAGAACGAGAAAGCAGTGCCCAGGAACGCCGAGCTGGAACGTGACCTCGACGTAGCGGCGAAAGCGGCAACAAATGCAAGTGATCCCCAGAATGAGAAGATGAAGAAAATTCAAGAAATTTGTGACACAGCGCGGAACGAAGGTATCACGTGCATTTGGCTGGACAAAATAAGAAATGTGTTGAATGAGCCATTGGGCGATGAAGAAGAAGGCGGAGCCACCACCAGCAATGAAGACCACCTCTCAAGCTAAGACCGCTCCCCAAGCCTCTGATGAGATTCAGTGGAACAGGCTAATTTTCCCTGTGTGTGCTTGGTGTTCTGGAACGTGGTGAGAAGTTAATTTTTTCCGTAGAACGTGAAATCCTTGTGCCGAACATTTTTGCTCCTTTCTCCGAATAACCTTTGCTTTGTGAGTTAAACTTGTGTGTTCCTTCTTCAGTCGTTCTGTGGTGTTAATTTAATAATGCCTCCTCATTACAGAAGTGCGTCCATGACGCAACTTCGTCCTCCCTTATGAAAATGGTCTATAGACTGTCTATAGACTTTTTAAGACTCTATAGACACCCTTTAGACTGATTTATTTCAATAGTCAGTCTATAGAGAATCTTTAGACTGAAGTCTATAACCTCCCTAATTTCCTTTTGTCTATAGGTGGTCCATAGACTACCTATAGACTGAAGTCTATAACCGCATCAATTTCCTTCTGTCTATACATGATCCATAGACTGTCTATAGACTAAAGTCTATAACAGACAATTTTCCTTTGTCTACAGACGGTCAATAGATTATCTGTAGACTGAAGTACATAACCGCCTTCTTTCCTTTTGTCCATAGACTGTCTACAGATTATCTATAGGCTAATGTCTATAACAGCCTTAATTTCCTTCCGTCTATAAGTGGTCCATAAACTATCTATAGACTAAAGTCTATAACCGGCTTAATTTTGTTCTGTCTATAGATGGTCCGTAGAATATCTGTAGACTAGTCTGTAACAGACAAGTTTTCTTTGTCTACAGACGGTCAATAGATTATCTATAGACAAAAGTATATAACCGCTTTCTTTCCTTCTGTTCATCGACTGTCTAGACATTATCTATAGACTAAAGTCTATACCTGCCTTATTTTCTTTTGTCCATAGACAATCTATAGATCATCTATAGACTAAAGCCTATAACCGCCATAATTTCCTTTTGTCTATAGACAATCTATAAACCATCTATAGACTAGTCTATAACCGGCTTAGCAGCCATTTGCCTATAGATGACCTACAGACAATTTATAGACTAAAATCTCTAACCGCCTTAATTTCCTATCATCTACAGACAATCTTTAGACTGCATATAGACTATTGTCTATAGACCTATTGTCTATTGTTTATAACAATCCTATATTTATCTAACAATGTATACACTGCCTTTCGACTAGGTCCATAAATTATCCATTTCTTTTCGTACTGCATGCTGAGTAGAACTGCACCGGGCCGCCGCGGTGGTTAAGTGGTTATGGCGCTCGGCTGCTGACACGAAAGACGCGGGTTCGTTGCCAGCCGCGGCGGTCGAGTTTCGATGGAGGCGAAATTCTTGAGGCCCGTGTAGTGTGCGATGTCAGTGCACGTTAAAGAACCCCAGGCGGTCGAAATTTTCGGAGCCCCTCACTACGGCAGCCCTCATTCCCTGAGTTGGCTTGGGACGTTAAACCCCCACGAACCAAACTGCATCGGGTGACCGCAACTATTGTCAGAGTCCTTTGCTTCCTTTGCTATTTCAGGGATAAAAAATATTATCCAACGGCAATGCAATACCTTCCTGTGTATTGTTTTTAGAAGCTTTGAAGAGCTAATTTTCCTTAAACCGCGACGCATATTGAGAATATAATTAAATAATCTTTAATGCTGACAGCTAGAGCGAGGAAAGGCACCTATTTCTGAAGTTAGGGCGCTGCAAACTGTACTACATCAAACGAACCCACTCTCCCTTAAAGGAATTGCTCGAGAATATACCATTACATCGTTCTCTCGTTACTGTCCAACGCGCATAAATTAAGAAGCATTTCATCAGTGACTGTACATTTATTTCTCCTTAAAACCTCCTGTAAAATAAGGGGGAATAACGGGGGTGAGAATTCATGGATGTGCCCATCTCTCAGAAACATGATTAGAAGAGTGTCAAAGATCATGGTTCTCTGCGGAATTAAGATATCCCATTTATACCTTTGCAGTTTGCATTCACGTGAAAAAGTGCTGCAAATCAACAATCAGAAACCCAGTATATATTCGTTCTTCACCGTACACCTGCTGCATCGGAGGCGATAACACGCTGTTGTCCATGCCGGTTTTCCAAACACGAGCACACGCCAAAAAGACGTTATGCTATGCAGCATTATAATTATTTGAAAAGGGCGCCACATACTATTCGATGGGAGACGCGGCGCACATGGACAAAGTAATAAGGTTTCGGTTTTGGTTTTCGCGAAAGCAATTAGGTTTTATAGCGCGAGTGGAGAATTTATGCTTTAAACCAATGGCCCTTTGTGTTCTTGGATGCTAGAGCAAGCTACACTTGGCAAGAGTGCAAACAATATAGACATGACCGTGAAATTGGTTTCTGTTTCACTTTTTACCCTTTTTGCCCGGAGGCGGCGGAAAATCATCCGGGCAGCAAACAACTGTGTGCGCCGGTGTGTCGGGGTCGGCGGCGTTTTCTCTCGTGGAGTACGTTTTGATTGAAATTCAACTTAATCGTCCACTTACGGTATGTCTACACGATTATTTTTATTCATTTGGTCTCCTTAGCCACTCTAAGCAGTGCTGTGTGAGCAGAGCAGATTATGTGCGCAGCGACAAACTTCCTCTCCACGTTTGTAAGCGGCATTTGTAAGCACGTTTGTGTGAGCAGCGGCAGCCGCATGTTCTCGAATAATGCGCTTACGTCTCTGCCGCTATGTCTTTCCTGACGAGCGGAAAGGCACTCAGTGCGAAACCCGGGACGGTAAGCCCTCCTCGCGAGCTCTCTACTGGTTTTCCGTGTTGAAAAGTTGGTACACATCCAGAGATATCGCTTAGCCCGTGAGTGAAGGCCGAAATGAAAGTATGCGTTAGAGGCGTTTGTCAAAGTTTTAGTGAAGCGGCGGTGGAGGAATGCTAGTAGAGGGATGGTTGAAAAAAATGTGGTTGCCAGCGCAAATGGCGAGCGTGTACAAACACCGCGGAGAACCTACGAGCTGCATCCCGTCTCCCCTTTCGTTTCACACGTATGGATTCGTCCATCCCGTTTATCCGAGCGGTTGGCCGCCGCCGCTGGCCTGCGGGAAATTCTTTTCGAAAGCTGAGTAAAGGTCGCCTCGACAAGAGATGGCTTACATTTCGTTCCGAGAGGCTCGTTCATGAACCCCGCTTGCGCGTGCACAAATTTCTCCAGTACCAATTGTGCTAGAGGCAGAGTATGCGTTTCTGATCTCAGACTGCTACATTACAAAAACGCCAATGTAACTTGGCGCTTATTTATGCCACGAATGCAATTTTTCTCGCGCTGTTTTATTATGGCTGCGTCTTTTGATGAACACGTTAGTTGTTTCAATGAAATAATTCTTCCTTTGAGCGTGTTCGTTGCTTTCGTTGATTTTTCTATCAGCGTTAGGTTAGGGTACCTGCATGCAAGTGTCTCCTTTTTACTGCTCTGTCCGGGCTGCACTTGAAGTAAAAACTTAACTGAATTTGAGATGGTATTTCATCCTTACAATAATGAGCTTGTTGTCTGAAGCTCACGTATGGTTCTGAAATGGCGCTGCTGCAGCCACTATGTGCTCTTTGAGTTTTTCTGGATAATGAGCACGGCATGGAAGCGCTGTAACCCGCTTGTTCCAAAGAGCACACTCTGGTGTATGAGTATGCTGTTTCGTCTTAGTGTTTCAAGTTGTGGGCGCAAAACCGTGGTGAACTGGTTCGCAGTCTGCCTGGTAGGTTTTGCATGGCTTGTGCCCATTTCAGTATCGGCGTACGTACCAGGCTTCATGCAGGGTATTTTGCTATTTTGAAGCGCTTGTTCAATAGCGTGTATAAGAATAAATGCTTGAATATTCTCCAGTTGGGATTCTTTTGCAAGGAGCACTGAATGTACGTTTTATGGAGCAGCATTCTCAACAGCTCGTAGCGAGTCAATGATAAGTGGCAATAGTTTTCTAAGTATTCTATTCAATTAATGTAAAGGGAATGCATACAGAGGTCAGTATTCGCAGTAGGTATTTAGTGTAGAGGTAGAGTGCTGCACGGAATGTGGATATTAGTTACAATGTTTTATGACAGCCACATAGAATTTGTCATGCATATTTACTGAAATGATGAATCCGGCGCGATGGCTCAGTGGTTATCGTGTTCTTCAGGTGCTCAAGTTATGCCAGTCATCAGTTATGTAAAGCTACGTCAAGATATCGTCACCACTGCAAAGTAGCGACGATAACTGCGAGCATCACATAACCGTCACTGCCTTTGTGCAGATTACCCACTGTGCAGCCGTACATCTCACTGGTGATCGCACGTGCCCTGAAGACGGACGGTAGTCTCGAGCAGCGGACCAGGAAGGCATGGTCTACGGGGTCACCCGGAAATCCGGCACAGCATCAACGGTTCACTGTGGGCCATAAAAGATTCCTTCCACTGGGACCTCACTTGGCAGTGGTGACCGTAACTGCGAGCATCGTGTAACCGTCTCTGCCTTTGTGCAGGTTTGTGCATAATTATGCCTGACTGAATGTGATTTTGTTTTCCTTTTATGTCGGCGCTGCTCCTAAGTGGATGGGTTTTTTGTAAAAGATCTGAGCGTACTATAGCCCGTTGTTGTGCTTGCCGTCTTCCACTCACTGATAGCATCTTTGCGACATGATCAGAGTGCAAATTTAATTTTCATCGTGGTGCATGTGCGGGAATAACAGAAGAATCTTTCAATCCTAAGCGCGAAGCCAAAAAGAAAGCATGGAAATGTGACTTGTAGAGGCAACCACAAGGGCACAAGCACCACAGAAAATCCGCAGCATGATTCCGACGTGATAATCAGATTACTGTAGACTAACACGAAGCTTGATGCTCTTTTGCCTTTGTCAAAAAAGTTTGATGCATTTCAGATGCAAATGCAGTTGCTCTCTGATAAGTTTGACGACTTTCAGAACCACCTGACTGTTCAAGAAAAAAACTACAAAACAACTAACGAAATGAGTTGAAGGGCTGGAATCTAACTATGTAGGTAGTGATATAACTCAGCTGAAGCAGGACCTAGATAATTTGGAGTGGTGTAGTTGCTTTCTAACCCTAGAGCTTCATATATTGACTGAAACCCAAGATGGGGACTTGCTAAGCAAAGTAAATGAGATTGTAGAAAAGCTGCAAGTTAAGGCTATTACACAAGACGACAATACCGCTGTGCATTACCTACACAAGGCTGAACTGGTGAACACATTACAAAACTTGTCAACATGCACTTTGTAGAAGTTGGTGCCTCAAATGATATTCATGGTATATTATCATGTGAACAATACATGAATGTTCAATGTCCTCAAGCTGTATTTCTCTCTCCAACTTGCACCGAAGAAGTCCTCAACATAATCATGACGCTGAAGGACAACTGTGCATCAGCCTACGATGATGTGAAAGTTTCCCCCTTGAAAGCTGTATCCGCACTGATAACTCTAGTCTTTACGCATATATGCAACTGCATACTTCAACTAGGGATATTTCCAAACCAAATGAAGCTTGCGTGTGTTCCAGCTATTCATAAAGGTGGTGCTTTTGAATACTTGAACAACTATAGACCAACGTCAGTGCTTTCAGTCTTTTCAGAAGTTGCTGAACACATAATGAACAAAAGAATTGTCTATTTCCTCAATCTGCATAACTTGATAATAAACAAGCAGTTTGGATTCAGAAAGAATAAGGCAACTGAAACTGCTTTACTTTATATTAAACAGAAAATTCTAGACAACATTAAGAAGTGAAAGCTTACTTTGGGTTTATTTCTCGATTTCAGGAAAGCCTTTGATTCTGTCCATCATGATATATTATTAATAAAGCTACCGTTCTATGGAGTCCAAGGTACAGCACATGCCCTGATGGAAAGCTGTTTGCTTTGCAGGGAGCAATACACCACAATAAAGAGCACTGAATCTGATCGGGGCACTATTAAATACGGAGTTCCATAGGGATCCATTCTAGGCCCCATATTATTCTTGATATATATGAGTGGTATTGTAAACACCCCAGGCTGCTCTGAAATGGTATTACATGCAGATGACACTAATGTATTTTTTTTCAGGTTGCAATAAAAGCTTCGTTTACAGGGAAACAAATGAAAGGCTTCACTATTTAGACTTTTGGTTAACCTTTAATAAACTAGACCTAAAGAAAAACAAGATGGAATACCTGATTTTCAAGCATAAAGGTAGCAAAAAAGATAGTGAGTTCAAATTAAAGTTCAGGAATAACATTATCAACCAGTCTAAGAGGATTTGCTTTCTAGGTGTTATCTTTGATGAAACGTTTCTCTGGAATTTGCACACAGAAGCTCTCCGAATTGAACTTAACGTATTTTGGCATATTAAACAGGTTGCCAGTGAAGCAACAAACTTACTATGCTCTCTTTCATTCACATTTAACGTACTGCTCCCTGGTATCGTCAGACACAACACAAAGAAACCTTGATTAGCTGCACCCTCTGCAAAAGCGCTCAATATGTGGTATTCAAAAATTCCAAAAATAGAACATTGCTTGCCATACTTTAAGATCTATGACATACTAGAGATCAGTAAGCTATTCAAATATAAGTTATTTCTGGAAATCGGGCACCAGTATATGTTACACCGTTCAAATATTGAGGTTCAATACAAAAAGAAACACTCCACATCTCCTTAGGGAAGATAAAATACAGGTGCCCCGATCTCGCACCAACTATGGTGATGTTAGATTCTGTATGCAAATAGCAAATTTATTGAATCAATATCCAGCCATCTTTGAATTATTGCCAATCTACCCATCACTACCTAAAAAAAAACTCTGACATATGTACCTAATGGAATAATAAGTCAAAGAATTTCTTTTGTGTCATGGATGATATTTGGGTGTGTTGTACGTGTAAATACTATTCGGGAATCTGTAAACCTTTCTTTTTCCATATACAGAAGCATGCACACTGTCCTCAGGGTTGTCCATTTGTTTTGTTTTGTGTGCTTGCATACATATTGGTTGTTGTACGATGTACTGTACTGCAAATGTGTTCGAATATGTCTATAGTGGTTGCCACTGCTGTCAGGGGTGGGGTGGCCTCATCAGGCAAAAATGCCATTAGCCTTCTCACCCAGGACAAATTTTGTATATTTTTGTCCCAAATAAACTGTACTACTACTACAACCTGAATGATGCAGGTTCGATCCTGGTCTAGCCTGTCGCGTTTTGATAGAGGCAAAATGCTAGAGGCCTGTGTTCTATGCAATGTCAGTGCACGGTAAGAAACTGCAGGTGGCCGAAATTACTCCACAACCTTTCACTACGGTGCCTCTCATAGCCTGAGTCACCTTGGGTTTTTGGACCACATAAAACCAAGCCAAAACATCGACTTGCTTCCTTGAATGGGATAGCCAGGTTATATATGCCTTGTGTTGTAAAGCACATTTGTAGAGATGGAGTGGGAATTTTTTTTTCAGTTCCCCTTATTTTTTTTCTTCCTTTGTACAGGTCAACATGCCCGGATGACTGACTGCAGACAACAGGTCGCAAGATTGCTTCTGAAGAAACTATATTCGGACCATTACTTAAAACATTTATTTTTATGTTGTGCATTCTTATGATGCATGTATTGCATATTCCTTGCCAGCATAGCTTGGAAATAAACTAAATTGTAAGTATATTGATCGTCATGTCATTTGTGAAGACCGTGTGGTGACCTTTTTCAACAGTTGTACTGTCTATAGGCAGTCTACAGACAATGGTCTATTAAAGTTTTTTAGACAAAGCTCTATAGACTGTCTATAGACAAATATCTAAAGCATTGCCAGGCCACATAACTGTGGAATGTCTATAGACAGTCTATAGACCTATGTGTACTGGACCAGTAGATTTTTGTCTATAAACGGAAATCTACAGGAAGTGTATGGCCTAAGTCTATAGATCATCTATAGACTGCCTATAGACCTGTGTCTATTATCAGTAGACATTTGTCTCCAGACGGTCTATGGACAGAAGTCTATAGGAAGTGTATGGCCGTAAACCTATAAGTCTTCTATAGACTGTCTATGGACATGTGTCTATAGACTGTCTATGGACCTATCTACTTTCAGTCCAAGAGGGGAGTCAGCCGGGCCAGTTGGTTCATGACAGAAAGAATTCAAAGCGCTACAGACGGAACAAGGTGAAAAGGGAGACGCAGCACACCAGCTCTACTAACAACTGAAAGAAATTTATTGCTACAAGAGCAATATATACCCTTTGGCACGCTCACTGCGTAAAAACATGAAAAATAGAAGGTAAAACAGTATCAAGATTCTGTGCATGATCAGTCATCGAGGAATCTAACCTCTTCTTTTTAGCGTTAAGGAGGGCGCGTTAACGCAGGTTATCCCTCTGCAATGAATAAGATAAGCTTCATACATTTCGCGCACACGCTGATGCTGGTATTTTCTCAGAACCGTGCTTTTGTCAATGTTAGCCGTGCACTTGCATACTGCCACGTGGTCAGGTAAGTTTTTCCTGGCGCGATCTTTTAAGTCTTTGCTATGCTCCCGTAGCCTATCATTTAGGCAGCGTCCTGTCTGCCCAATGTAAGATGACCCGCATGATAGTGGTATCTCATACACGACTTCTTTTTTGCAGTCATGGCTGCAGCGAACTTCCTTTCATGTTTCTTTTCGCATAGTTTTGACGCTGGGCGATCCTTGTTTACCAAGTTGCAAAGCTTTTCCAACTTGTTGGGGGCAGAAAAGACGAGCTTCACGTTGGCCCCGCCCATGACCTTTTTCAAAGAATGGCTTATCCCATGCATGTAGGGAATCACCACAGTGCTTGCTTGGTCCACTTGCCTCTGGGTAGCTGTGCAAGCTCGAGTTAAATCTTTCACCAACTTGTCACATACACTGCGTAGAACGGTATCCGGGAACCCCGCTATGCGAAGTCTTTGCAGTTGGCGCTCAAGCTCTCATCAATACGATGAATGCATGACCGGTTAAGGCTATTCTTCAAGGCACTTGTGGCGATTGATCTTTTGACTAGCTTGGAGTGTGCTGAACTGTAAGGCAGCAGGCCTTTCTTTGAGCGTGGAGAATAGCTCCAACAGATGTGCTTTAGGTTTATAAAAAGTCGCAAATCAAGGAACTGAAGCTGGCTTTCTGTCGGCGATTCCAACGTCAGAGTGAAGTCTTTTAGCGTTTCTGAGACTACGCGTGTCGATGGAATCGCATAACTATAGCCTGGGGTGCAGCCTGATCTCGGTGACCAGAACCGACAAGGCATTCCCTCACCAGAACAGGATTTGGCCACCGTGATGAAGTACTTGGCCACAACCTTCTATGAACTAACGAATTAGCCCTCGGCCCCCAGTACCAAGTGGCGGCTTAGCAACTCGCTAAGGCAGCGCTCAGACCTGTGACACAGCGGAGGGTGCACGAATATCTGTCTCTGGACAGGTCGCCATTGCAAACTGAACCTGACTACATTTCACGCTAGAACCTTATCCAGTGAGGTTAGCCTGCGAGTGCTGTTCGAGGAAATAGCGGGTATTAAATGGGATGTATCAGGGCGTATTTAATGAGGTTAGGAATACAGATGAGGCGCATACAGTGCTTTGGGGCGGGCATGCACAGCCGGCCAAACCTTTAGCTGGTGTGCGTGACGGCCGCGTTTTCCGTGCCCTTGAAGCTCATGACGGAGCAAACTTGCGAAAATATCAAAGCTATGCACAGGCTCATTAGACTCGTGCTTTCCGCCAGTTTGCTTCGTCGCAAGACGCAGGAGCGCGAAAAAGCGGCCGTCGCGCACGCCGGTTAAAGATTTGGCCGGCTGTACTGTACTATCGAGGATTAGCGGATAGACCAGAACTAGGTGTGGGATTCCTCGTCAATCAGGGTATAGCTGGCAACAAAGCGGAATTATACAGTACTAACGAGAGGGTGGCAGCTATTATAAATAGATTTATAGAGGTGCCAGCTGAAGGTGGTGCAGGCCTGCGCTCCTATAGATGCAGCCATGATGACCAAACCGTTGAGATATTCTATGCAGGCGTGGAATCGGCAATGAAAAAGGTAAAATCACAGTACTCTCTACTAATGGGCGCCTTCAATGCGAAGGCAGGCAAGAAGGAGGCCGGGGACCAGGCGATAGGCGACTATGGAGAAGGCTCCGGGAAAAGCAGGGGTTGTTAACAGTAGAGTCCGCAGAGAGAAATAACTTACTGATCATGAATACATTCTACCGCAAACGAAAGAACAGGAAATGGACGTGGAAGAACGGCAATGCTGAGACTGAAAATGAAACACCTTTCACACTGTGCGCTCACACTGGCACTTTGTAGGATGTGGAGGTCCTCAGAAAGATGCGTTGTAGCGACCACAGAATGGTACGGTCTCGAATTAGCTTAGACCTGAAGAGGGAACGTGAGAAACTAGTGAAGCGGAATCCCATTAACGAGTTAGCGGCAAGAGGGAAAGTAGAGGAATCTAGGATGTCGTTACAGAAGCGCTATTAGGTATAACTGAGGAACACGATATTAATGTTCAAAAAATAAACGATAGTTATCATTACGGAGTGTACAGTGAATTGTGTACTGCGCTTTCTCGTGCAGAAATATTTGGGCCCCAATGGGGAACTGCCGTCGAAACACGAGAAAAGCAGCGCGGCGAGCGTTGCCAATGATGCGCAGTCTCATAATTAAAGCCGCGCTAAACAGGTGCCGAGGAGCACATACAAACGAGCGCTGAACCCCTCGCCTCGCATTCTATGTACTTAGGCTGCGTGAGGCCATTGCACAAAGCAAGTTCACAACTGCCATCTCTCAACGGTATTCGCGCTCTTTTCTGCTTGTTAGGCGGCCGATGAAGGGTTTCGTTCACAGTACAGCCATCGAACCAGCAACTTTGTGTGGCGGGCGTTGTGAAATTCAAAAGGCTTTCCTCTTTTTTTTTACGTTCGTACTCAGTACGCATGCATGCAGGAAGTCAACGTGTGAACCACGATTAACGCGCGTGGTCTTCCGTGTTCTCTGAGACGCTGAAATGGCGGATATGTTAGCGAAATACAGAAAAATATCAGAGAAGTACTACATGCACGCGCCATCACCCACCTTTCCACTCGTTACCAGCTGACTGCTGGTAACAACACAGAGGCATGCGACATAGTGATGCGCGTTTGTGACGACCACGTAATGTTCCCACCGCTAGCCTGTGTGGTCATCAAGATAAGTTCGACCGCAGCAACGGCGGCTGCGCAGTAGAAAACACGCCACTGTTCATCGACCGGCTTTTCGGACAGCATACTGGTCAAAATTCTGGTACCAGCATTATCAACAAGTATCAGCATTTGATGAACAAAACCGCTAAAGCCGATTTATATGATTTTCACGAATGCGTCGAATACCTAGTATGCTTTACCGGAGGTAGCGAACAATAATTCACAGGATACCACTACTACCATTCAGGCCGACATGAAGCTATGCTGCCTGCGAAGCATTATGACCTCATTTCGTGGTAGTTCTGGCTCCTTAATCCAAGGTTATACAAACAGATCGCCATGGACGCATCATAGCTGACGAAAGCCGAAGAATGTCTTCATTCCGGCAGCACGCTCATTTTCTCTCCTCAAAAGAACAAAACGTTATTGGTCTTCAATTGGAGGATTTTGTCAGGATGACGTAATGCAGCCGTCGGCGGTCCCATAGTCATATCCTGCTGTCCTGGCCTGAAAGCAATACTCAACCCTAAGCCCCGCTCGGTTGCAGGCGTCTATACGTAAGTAACCTGACAAAATCTGGACGGACACCAGACAACCTGATGCGAGCGACGTGCGCAAGCAGTGGTAATTTTGCCTTAATGCTGTTATGATGAAGGGTCTTCCAAATGATGCTTCACGTTGGCGTTGGCGACGAACACGTTGTTCTTCCACTAGCCGAGCTCGCTTTCCTGCATCAACTGGAGTGGTCCTTCGACCTCTCTAGCTTCACGCTGTCGTTCCCTGCGTTGCCATTGCTGCTCGGCGCGTTGACCACGCAGAACCGGCCCTGGGTCCTCGCTGAGGCCCGACATTCTTCCTCGCTGGAATCCTCGGCCCGGAGAGCGGGAGCTATGAAGGCGTATAAACAGGGGCTCTAGCAAAGGGCGTGGAGTCCCCGGGAGCGAAGAGACACACTTCCGCAATAAAGCAAGGTTCGAGCAGCAGATGCACCTGGCGCGACAAAATTTGGCTACATCGTGGCAAAATTCACGTGCTTTCGAAAAGTATGCAGGCAAAGCAACCCCTACAATGCGCATTACTAGTCGAAATAGGCAAATTTTGTCGAGTCACAGCGCCGAGGGTAATCGCATTTTCGAAATTCTAAAAACTCATATGGCTATTGCTATAGCAGCGGGCTACAGATCTCTAATTGCAATCAGGTGTTCATCGGCAATGGTGAAAAGGTTAATTATTAAAGCTTTGTTATTAAGTTTAATAGATAACATGATTCACCTGTTTTTTGACGTCCGCCAACACTGGTATTGTCACGGAGTAGAAGACATCAAAATGGGCAGTGGCGCGGCATGGAGCGTTCGCTCTAGGCTCACCGCCATTCAATCAATCCACCGCCATCTCTCATGTAGTCCTGTCTTCACCGGCTTGCCGTCACATAACAGCATTACAAAGCTACAAAAAGCTTATCTTTGCCTCAGAAACCCTGTTTTAAATAATTTAAAAAATTAAAATCGCCTTTCCTGAAACAGCTCGTATACATTGGGGGAGAGAGAAGCTGGGATAAAAATAAAAAACTAACGAATGATTAGCGAATGCGATATCAAATGAAGAGCGTTTGCAAAGTTGTTTTCACCTATGCTTTTGCCAAAGTGTGATAGCAAAGTGTACATCACGAAACGGCCTATCTTGGCTCATGAGTGGCGTGGACGGAAGTTGTCTGCGTCAACTGTCATTCATAAGTTGTGTGGTAAATAAAAAAAATTGCTGTGGTTTAGCTCTGGTTAAACCTGGTTGAAATGCGAAAGCTCGCTTAGCTGCTTCGGCTTCTCGTTGTTTACGCAATCGTTCTTCTCGTTGTTCCTCTGTTTCCTGGGCACGTTGCAATCTCTCTCATTCTTCCTAGCTTGCTCAGCTTTCGCCTTAGAATTGAACTGTTCCGAAGCAGTAGAACAACTAGATTCAGATATAAACTCTTCGTCGGTAGCTTCCATTGTGAGACTGATCAACCAACGCGTAGCGCACTGGTATACATCCCAGTGAAGCCGCCACGGAGCGAGCGCAAGGCGAGAAGGCCGTCGTATCAACGGAGAGACCACCTGTTAGGCTCGGCACCGGCTCGGGGGCCACGGCGCACGCGACGAGCGGTTAGACCTGGCGTAGTATTGCTTTCGCAATAAAACAAAAATGCAAGTTCATTAAGCAACA
>JARKHS020025436.1:0-71636 GCA_030143305.2 Amblyomma americanum
GGTGCAGCCAGCGCCCTCTATAGAAGATTTGTTTTTGGTTGGAAAACATGAGCCGGCCGTGCATTCCTCCGCTGTAATGTGGCGGCTGATGCGAGCTGTAACTGCAACGCGTTTTTATCTAAACTAACCATGCGTTTTACAACAGTGAGACTTGTACGTGATGAAGGCCGCGACAAGATACAAAGGGCACAGGACGAACCCGTTGATTGGGGCCGGTAATGTGCACATCCAGCACGTTTCAAAACTGGTGTTCCTGCTTTGTTTCGCGCTTACTGCAAAGTGCACACTGCGCGGTCGTTCTAGAAGTTTTGCCATCGACGCAGGACAGACGCAATATATATATATATTAGTATGAACGCTCACCATAAATGCTACAATGCCAAACTGATATCTGAACCGGGGGAGCACGGCCGAGCGCAACTTCGTGTATATCCGCGCATTCTAACACTCCGGCGGTCCGTTAGCACGCAAAGCAACGCTTTACCATATCTGCACGAGCCGTGGTCGTTTACTAATGAGTAGGGGTGTGCAAATATCGAAATTTTCGAATACGAAGAAAAAATACCTTCAAAATTTTTTTCAAAATAGTGTGTGGCCTTTGCAACTGAAATAAACAAAACTAGACTGCCTGAGCACGTTATAAAAAAACATGAAGTGCGCAAAAATGTATACTACTTAATTGAACTGCATAACAGTATCCAACCTGTAATGTGGTCGGGCAAAATGCAATCCATAACATGACAAGACTGGAAACAAAAAACATGACTAGTAAAACCTCATTAATTCGGAGTTCAAAGAATTGACAGGTGGCCCCATTTATGTGAAGGAAGGTGCACTAGTTCTAGATTTATTTCTGTAGCAGGTGGCACTTGGTGTCTTTTTATCCTTTTTTTTGATGGTCGAATTCCACTGGAAGGGGCTGGAGCAACTTTTTTTTATCACCACTAATTCGTGTTGATACTTTTGTTGTCACATCAGAGCTTTTTTCAGCGTTTCTGCCGTGTGTGTATATAAAGATACTTACCTGGCCACTGCCCTAGGAAGCTGGATCAAATGCAGGCTGGGTCAAATGGAAGCGAAATAAACGCAAAACAAGCCTGTGTGCTGTGCGACTGTCAATGCACAAGCAGTCAACATTAATCCTGAGCCCTCCACCACGGCATCTGCCATAGCTTACCAGAGAGATTCTTGGTCTCCTTTTCATATTGTCAATGATGTGGTCCAGTTTTCTCTTCACATCTTCCACTTGTCAGCAGTCACTTGCGTGATGCCTTGCCAAGCCAGGAGCTGTACATTTGAGAGCCTAAATGTCATATTTGCGCTCACTACGAAACCCTTGGCGTCACTCTAGTCAAGATCCAAAGGGCTTAGTTGGTAATTGTAGGGTGCAGGCACAAGAGCTTACCAGCAGCTTCAGCGATGCAGTCCACACGCTCTATGTCCCCACCTGTGTATGTGCTGTTGATAAGCTTCATGAACTCCGCTTTCACCATGTCGCTGCTCCATGCTACACTTCTTCCAGACAGCCAGGCCTGTATGTCATTTTTGAGACTACTTATGCATGACACTTTATTCAGCTTCGCAGAATGATATTGCGCGTGTTCCATGACTAACACACCCTGGAGCAGTTTCTGAGTGAACCACTTTTTGTAGTGGCCCCCTTTCATTTCCTCGTGGTAGTTGCCAGAGCTTTTCTTAGCTCGAAAGACATCCTATGTGCCTTCGACGAAACCACATTCGCTGCTGCAATGCGTCACAATAAGTCTGCTGACTTTGCCACTGCTGTTTTGAAAGCCGGTCAGCAGTCCAGATAGACGTGCTGCACGCACATACTGGATGGTGCCATCAATGCACACTCTACTGTGGGTGCGGCCGGCGTTGACCCATGTTTCGTAGTTATAAAAAGCTGTGATGCCTACCTTGGCATTGCAGCTCCACTATCTGGTGCAGGTACCAGCGGTGACACTGAACAATGTGCGCCGCTTTGATCAGCAGTGCATTCCAAGAACATTTCTTGTCCTCGAAGCCAAGATTCTTCAGCATTCTTTGCATCGTTGCTGTAGGTACGGTCAGCAGCGTGTAGTCCTCTTTGAAGAGAAACGCTGCACCGCCTTGGCGATGGTATTTCACATCTGGAAGCAGTTGTGCACCACCCTTACAACACGCTCATGTCAGAATCTTCCAGCATGTTTGTCCGTTCATGGCCTTTTCCACCAGAACGCTTCTTCAGAAACTGTGTGAGCGGCATCTGCTTTTCCGTCAGCTGCAGATACTCCCCGGAAGCGCTGCTGTTCTGATTGGTGTGCCTCCCAGATTGGAACAGCGGCCCTTCCATCAACTGTTGACGCTCCCATGAGCGCCAGGTGCGCAGTTAAGAGCAAAAGAAAAAAAATAAATCTTCCGAACAAGAGTGCATAATAGCTGAATGCTATTGGGTAGAGCTGCAGTGCAATCATAAAATTGCACACATGCGGTAGCATCCCCGATGTCTCGTTCGTTCCACCTTCACTGATGATGTCATGCCTTGGCTGCAGTTGAAGTTAAAATAGGCCAATTTACAATGGTGTTAAATGCAGTAGTTTTTTGGCACCCACTGAGCTTGCAGTTCTCTAAGAGATGCAGTGGAGAGCCTCGAACGGATTAGTGTCAGGGCAGAGGCAGCCTGCACATGCAGGTTGCTGCTGTGACCACTGAGCTGTTGACTTCTGGTGCTGTTCCGAGCTGTGTTCTGCCTGTGTTTCTGATCTTTGAAAGTGGAGCGTCTTATTGGATTGGTTGTAAAGGTGTCATACAAATGAGGTCGTGGCAGTTCACTGTAGGCACTTTGAATCAGGAAGGGTTTCAGGACTTGGTGGTTTTCTCAGCAATGCAGCTACCTTAGTGCGTAGAAAAAGTATTGGTAGTGTTCTTGAGCAATAATCTATCTGTCTTGCCTAGTTTATTTTCCTTTAGTGTCCTTAAAACTGGGTCATTTGTAATGAGGCAATAGTGTAGCAATGTGTTCCGTGAACTTGACTGAGTGCACACAAATTGACTTGGATTTGTGCATTGAACTTTAATGAAGCAGTTCCAAGTACAGTGTGGTTGTCAGCTCTCTTCCTGGGAGTTGGTGGTGTTTGTTTTAATTTTGCAGTTTGTGGGAGCTGATATTGCCAGTGGCTCATTTGAGGGGAAACCCAGCGCTTTCTGCCAGGGTTAATAGGCCTTTGACTGCAGTGAATAAGTGGTGTTACGCTGCTGTGTTCTGCCTTCTTCCAGCCCCATCCGAGATGAGGGGAAGGGAGCGGATGCGCAGAACCCGCTCTCCTTACGGCCATGGGCGGCATGATGAACGTGGCAGGCGGCGATCACGAAGTCGGTCTCCATATGCCCGTGACCGGAGTCCCAGGTAAATACTTTTTGCACAGCTGACTTGTGCCTCCATAGAAACCAAGCAGTGATGAAAGCCAACAGCGTCTGCAGGGCATGCCGTGCTGTGTCAGAGCCAGCAATGGTAGAACCCACTGACACAGGCATGTCTGTATGATGGACATCTTGCTGCGAGGCTGTCTGATGCTTGTAGAACCTATTGATGTTTGGTGCCTATGTAACTCCTATGAATTGATTGGTTTCCAAGTACTGTGCCTGTGTGAGCACCCATTGGCTCTGGAGGGTTTGCTCAGCGGGTTAGAACAATTCAGCAAAAATCAAGTCACGAGTTGTTTTCCTCATGTTTCCTTGTCATGTTACTCCTGAAGATTGTCTTTGCAGCAGTTTATGATGAGTACATGTGTTCCTGGCAAACATGCTATCGCAGAATGTGTGATGCTTGCTTTGGGGAGAGCCAGCATTTTGGAAGGGAGGCAAAAATTGCTGCAAAATTATGAAAGCCTGTCTCAGCAGTTCACCACCAGCATTTTCTAAAGGCTTTGGGATGTTGAGCTGAAAATCGGTCTGGAAGTAGGCAACACACTACAGTTACACCTCGATATAACAAATTATTCGTTTTCATAACTTCGTGTCCATAGCACTCTATTTTTATCCTCAACATAATGTAGATTTCGGTGCACTTGCAACGGAATTTCATTGCTGGCTGGAAACAAACCTGAAGAAAAATTGTATTGCAGGCGAGAGTGGTAGAGCGGAGCGCATGCCGAAGTGCGTACCGGTGCAATTTGGAGTGCGTACCGGAGTGCAGCCTTGGCAGCCTAGCCCGCAGCTCTGAATGTGACAGGCTGCATGTGCTCAAAGTCGGAACACCGCGTTTATCATGTTTACGGACGCCCATAGCTTGGTAAAAGGACTGGAAGGTCAGTGCCATTGGCACAGCCGTCGGCTGTGAAGCCCGTTGCGCATTTCACACCTGACAACCTCGCCTCTAACTCGCACGATGCGCGTATGTGCAAAAAAAATCGCGCGTATGTGCAAAAAATGAGTGGGGTTGGCCTGATTTAATTTTATTGGTTGGTGATTGGAGGACACTATCCTCATTCTCGCCAACATGAAAACAGAAGATCAAGTAAGGGAAATAATGCTAGGGAGTTGGCCGTCGATGGCCACAAGGTCTCAGTGGTGACGGCAGCGGAACGCGACGTCATATCTGCGGTGTGCTGGGGCACTTTACAAAACAGTCCACTGACCAGCTTTTGAGAAAATGGTTCCACCCATCTAAACAAGCTTTATTTCAGTATATTCTACTCTCATAAAGGTTTGCAATATGAGTAGTTTCACTGTTTTATCCCTCCTAGAGACAGTTACAGCTCTTTGCAGTTCACATATAGAAAGTAGAGAAAAGAATTTTATATTCTAATTGTTTTGCAAAACTTCACAGCTAGCTTTATAAGGTTTCATTGTACACATTACAGTAGAGCCCACTTATAACGAACGTGAGCGTCACATAGTGTCCGTTCGTTATATCCCGAAGTTCGTAAGTGGACCACAGCTTTGAAGACAATTGCTTGTCAGGACACAAATTTTTTTCTTTGCGAAGAAGTCCGTCATGGCCATCTGTTTTTGCAGCGCAGATCCAATGAGGGAGGTTTCCATTTATTTAATGGGGACGAGGGTCTTAAAACTTTTTTTATTTATGGCTTGAATCTCGTGAAATTTTTGCACACAGATGCGTTTTGCACACAGATGAAATGTAATCATAATTGAGCTGATGGTCCTAGATCAAAAGGGGCGGGCAGTTCGCCTGCCATGAGGCTCGAGAAAAATATGCCGCGCGCCAGGTGCACAAAGGCGTCGGAGGCAGGTTATCCCACATCGCTGCGCCGGGTTTACGCCGTTCGTTAGCTGTAACCTGTCAGCAGGGCTTAATGGCGTTTGTTATAAGTGTGATTTTGTGCCATTGAAACAATGTTTATTTTGACGGTCGCGCAGGTCTCGTTCGTTATAAGCGAAAGTTCGTCTTAAGTGGGGCCGTTATATGTGGACTAGACTGTAATAGCAGCTTGGGTATTGGCGGTGAGTTTGAATGAGGTTCGTAAAATCGAGCGGTCAGTTGCGGTGCATCCGAAATTTCAGGTGCTCTTATACATTAGCTCTGTGGGCCATGTCGTGGTGCCGCAAAAAAGTCCGAAAAATAGGATGTCCAAATTTTCGAATGTCGACTGTATTGCTTTCATCATAGGACGCAACTACATTGAGCAGGAAACGCCACTGCTAGGGGGTGTGAACTGGGCGGGCGTACATGGCAAATTTACTTTCGAAAAGTGATTTAATTACATGACTATTTAACTTTCCTAGGCATCTAGCATAAGTAATTAAATCACATTAAAAATTACTGGTTTCTGAAAGTAATTACATTACAATTACCATATCTTTCATGCACATAACCCGCACCCCAACTTTGAGCTCCATGGAAAAAAAATCCTTGTGTTTAATAACCTGCACGCTTACCTGGCGAAAATGGACTAGAAAGCTAGAACTACGCAAATAGTGATCGTTTCGTTTTCAAAACAAATTTACTTTAAAAAAGCTGCCGCAGTGTTGTCACTGTTGTTGCCGAGTCCCTCATAGCCCGAGTCGGGACGTTAAACACCCATAAACCACACCAGACTGCTAGTATCCAGTCACTGATGAGATCATTAGCCGTCCAAGAACTCTTCTGCCTGCACAGTTCCTGGGGGCAGTGGCATACTTGGTTGTAGCGTCTTGCGCTTGAATCTGACGTATGGGCGCAGTATCCATGTTACTGTGCAGCGCAGCTTGGTGTTTCTGCCAGAAAGCACGGTAACTGATTTCGTGTCCTTTTTTTCTAGAGTTGTGTCCATCGGCATCGCGAAATATATGGGAGTTCTGTCAGCATTTCCAACCTGCGACAAGAAATAGCTGTGCTCTTTTTCTAAGCCTGATGACTGAACATTGAAAGCTCAGCAGTTTGTCCTGTTACTCGTCGTACTGTGTGAACAAGTAAACGTACAACCGGTGCAAAACATTGTTTAACCGAAGGAGAACCCAGCTTGCAATCTGTGCCAATGAACCTGAAATTGCTGCCTCTATACAGATGCAGATCTATGTAACAAAAAATTGGAGGACGCTTAAGCTTCGCCTTTAAGAGTCGGAACGCGACAGCGTGTTGCAGCACTACCAGAGAGTCTACGGAACGCCATCGCCCGTTCGGCGCGATGCCTTGCCTCTTGGACAAATCGCTGTGCTACGTATGGTGAAACGGTTGTGTGGAGCGGCATACCACGTAAAAGTGCTGCCAGGCACCTTTGCCAAGACGCACGCGACTCAAGTTGCAGTCATAGTTCGTCGGCACATTGTTCTCGACAAACCCGATGCCACGAACACCAGCATAGCTTCCGTGCCGAACGAACGGGCAGCAAGCCGCAAGCTTTGTGGTGAATGCACTTTGGATGTGTGCTGCATTGTTCGCCGCTCATCGCGGATTCCTGCGTGCTCGCATAGCCCCACTGCGCCCGAACCAGAGAGAGATGTCAGGTGCGTCACTTCCTTTCCTTAAAGGGAGGTGCGGTTTTTCCAAAATTTTTAGGTTTTTGATTTTGATTGTTTTGAAATCTTTGAACAGTCTGCTTCCTTGTCTAGTAAAATCAAAGTGAAATCTGAATGAGAAGTTAGTAAAAAATGCTTCCAAATAAGTTGCGGTAGCTGGAGAGTCCGCAGAAATGCGCGAAAGTTGCCTATCTTTGAGCCTCGATATCTCGGGGATGCTTTACTGCACGCCATTGCAATCGCTTGTGGAGGTAAGCCTAGCCCCAAGCTCGCTCCTACGACAGCAGTCAGTTTTGTATGTGGGAGAGAAAATTTTTAAGTTTTTTTTTCAAGCCCTTCCAAGCGTCTGCACTGTCACGTGGTACGATCACGAGGCCGCCATTGGTCGCCGCGTCGCGGGGCTTGTGGTGAAGCCTGTTGACAGGTCAGCATCTCGCAGACCGCAAACCTGTCGCTTGCCGTTGCATCTGTGCCGCTATAGTTTTCGTTCAGGATGACCAGTCCAAAGAAGCGCGATTTCCGCGATCGGAAGTACAGCACGAAGCACAAGTTCAAAGGTAGGCGCAAGGCGAAGCAGAGAACGACTTTGCGGGAAGTGTCCCGACCCGCTAGGCCTAACGACAACGAAGACAGCCCCTCTGACGAGATCGACGCAGCGTTCAGCTTTGTCAGCGCTTCCGAAAAGATCGCGTTCTTCGAAAAAGATAAAAGGCCTAGCGACCACGGCTCTGCAATCGCTGTGGTGTGCGACATTGGTGCGTTGACAGCACTAGTGAACTGTGCACCGTGCCCAACATGTGGAGAGTACCAACTCGCTGTTTGGGAACCAGTCAGCAAACTCAAGGGACTGGCATCGTCACTAAAACCCAAGGGAAGGCAGTCCTTCCTTTATATAAGCGGCTGACAGATGAGAAGCTCTTGGCCTGCTGCATCCAAGGCAAGACACAGGATGTGGCAGAATCTCTCAATAGTAGAATCTGGCTACTTTGCCCAGACTAACATTGCGTCACGGACGGTTGTCGAAATGGCCATAGCACTTGCAGTGCTATGGTTCAATGAAAGGCATGCAACATGCAAGCTTTGAACGAATGTCAGAGGAGCTTGGTGTGCTCTCAGGTCACCAGTTGCTAATGCTTACCGGGTCTCAAAATGAGAGGCGGATCAAAAGGATGTCTGCCTGCCAGACTGTGAGCCCACCGTCGCAGTATGGCAAAAAGAGCTTGTGTTGAAGACTCGAGTCGCAAGGTCCGGGAGGGTCTTACGTACAGTGCTGGCCAGTTGTAGTGATAGTGGACATTTGCAGGACAGCCCATTTCTCATCTTGGGAAAGTTTCATGCATAGTCAATTGATTTTCAGTAAATACACATCTTTCATACTTTCAATTGCTGTTTTCTCCTTTCGCATTTTTTTGGCAAATTTCAAAGCTTGTGCACACATTCTTCCACACTTCTATCGGACTTATTTTAACGAAACTTGGCACACTTGTTCCTTAAGATGTACAGCACACCAGTATCTATTTATAATAATATACTTATATCATTATGCTAATTGGAGCTAACTTTTTAGAAGCATAGAGAATTGAAGCATTGCAAATTTTTTAAATACTGGCTGCTCCCAAAAGAAAATTGTGGCTAGTTTTCGGTGTTCTACACTTAGTATGGAGTAGAATAAGCTGTTTTTTCATGTTCCTTGTGAAAAATATGCAAAAAAGTGCACAAAAGTTCCTTTGTTTTCCACTTTAAGAGAACACAACAAACTAGTAAAGCTACAGAAAAACTAATTAGTGTTTTCGAAAGGGCAGGAAAAATTATATAAGCACACAAAATTTCATTGCTCTATAGCACTTATTAAAAAAGTGTCTTAGAGTAGCATCTCCCCTTAAAACCAATTATCAAATCATTTTCCTTCCCTTGCAGCGCGGTCCAGGTTGTGCTCCGAAATACATGACAGGCGTCCCTTCTTTTCCTTGCGCTGCCGTCGCGCACTATCTGTTGGGGCAATGGCATACATAGCGAGGAGGAGGGATTTCTCGCTCACGGCCGACGACACCGGCTTTTCTGCGACACAAGCTCCTTTACACTGTCGCGTTAAATGTAGCGCTGAGGTGCAGTCATCTTGGGCGCATTCCTTGTGGGAGTTGCGCACTCTCGCGTTAAATGCTGAATCTTGTACAATTATCTTGAAGCATTAATTTAGTGAATACACGGACTGTTTGCTATAAAAGCAGCAGATATAATAAGCAGCCTCAGGACCCTGAGCTGGCTCGCAGCCGGAGCAAAGTGAAGACAGCGACGGGGTATTGGTCGGCACAAACAGTGCAACATCGTGTTTCTGTAATGTGAGCAGGTGTTCGGTCGCCTGATGGGCTGTTTGAAACAAGGAACACGCTAGCGAAAAACTTCGTGAGTCGACCCCTTTAAGCCACATAAAACTACTCAAGCGATTTTGCTTGCTGTGGCCACGACTCTTTGGTGTGAATGCTCTTTTGATGTCTAAATTGTGGTGAGAGTGTTAACTGCCTCGCACCAAGGGCACTAGATTTAGTGACATCGGGTGGTTTGTGACTTGCGTTTTTCAGGCGCAGCCGCAGGCACTCGTACAGTAGATCTCGTTCGCGGTCACGGGACAGGAGGAGGCAGAGCTACTCTCCTAGAAGGCAAGTAACACAAACTTGTTTATTATGTGTAAAAGCACACTTAAGGGGGGATGCCCTTAAAACTAGCTTTTTTATTTATGGCTAGAATCTTATGAAATTTTGCACACTGATGTTTTTCTCTTCTGATTCCAAAAACATAATCATAATTGAGCTGATGGTCTTAGATCAAAAGTTATCTTACAAAGTCTACAGCGTATTTAGGTAATTTCTTACGGAGTTTTAATGAACTTTCCCATTGAGTTTTGTTGCTCTTAATTACATTAATTAATACGCAGAGTTCACATACCCAATGACATTCTTCGTTTTTCTCTAAAGGCATGTCATCCTGATATATTATGTCGAGAGTAAAAGGTTACAGTAGTTGACACTGCAACTCGTTAAGCTGTTTGTGAACTGCTATTTATTCGTGGCCTAATCAAAAAAAGGAAGAATGTCATCGGGTACCTTGTTTCTTTCCGTAGAAAATGGTACCAAGGTTATTCTTGTGAGACAAAATGAAGTTATCAAAATCCTGCGTAAGACTGAAGAGATTGACTAAAAATATGACACTGAGAAAAATGCATTTGAAGTTTTGACCATACGTTATAAGATGAATGGTCGGTAGCTTCACTGTGATATTTCCCACCAAAAATGACATGTTCTTACCATTTCCAAAACTGTCTTCGGGTTGTAAATATGTCAACTAAGACTGAAGATATCAGACAACCTAAGGTCAAGGTAGCATATGGCATTAGGAAATCATCAAAATTCGTGGACTTGAAATGTAACCAAGACAGTGGCAATACTTTATTAGCGTCTTGCCAGTTATTACATGAGGGCTGCAAAAGCTTGGTAACTGAACGGTTTTGGTCCATGTAAACATCCTTGATAAGACTCGCACTAGCAGCTTCAGAGGCTGCTGCAGTGCGCTGACAGACCTCGAGCACTTTTCTTAGATGGGTTTGAAATGTTTTGTGGTGAGACCTCTGTGTGAAGGGTTCATTCCAGCACAAAAATCTGAGAGGGCCGTGACTCCTTTTCCGATGCTCTGGATGCTTTTCAAGGCCCTGATATTCACCTCAAAAGGTGTGATCTTAGCGATAGTCGCACACCAAGCACCTCACCTCCAGTTTCACTGCTTGCGGGACTTGTCCAAATCGAGCGCAGCCAGTCCGCACTTGCCACACTTCGCCGCAAAAATGTCCTTCAGCACTGCCATGTCCACCACGATAAAGTTGGTGCCCGATTCTGCCTCCGAGTGCACCAGGTCCACTTCAAGATCGAATTTCCGCTGCATTGCCGACTTTGCATCCACGCCGCGCTTTATCATGTCTGCGTGTTCCGTACATGCGGCGATCTCCTCCGCCGTGTATTACTCCGTGTCGTGTTGAAAAAAACTGCTGGGTTCGGGATCAGATTCTGGAGTAAGTTGATCAGGCGTTGGGGCGGGCGACGTTAGCTGAGGCTGCGAACAATCCTCATCCAGTGGCACGGTCCAACCGCGCTTCGCGTTGGGTGGGCGACGCTTTATCCTCCCGTACGCAGTACGCATAGTCTTCTTCAAACGTGCGTCTCCCGGCATCAGTTAGTTTGTCCTGACAAAGTATGTGACGTAAGAAAAGAAACCGCAACAAAAGACAAACTTTGCTAAGCAAGCGCTGCGCAAGAAGAGACTCGGATCAGACACTCGAAGCGAAAACCACGACACGCAAAAAAAAATGAGAAAAAATGGCGTCAGTCAATGGCAGGCTGCGGAAGAGAGGTTCGCCTCGCTCGCGTGCTCTCCAGCCAATTAGTGGCCCAGAAAAGGCCTTCACAAAACCGGCTAGTGCGGTTGTTCTTGACCGACGCCATTTTGAGATGCCGCAAAACGTGCACAAAGAAACGAGCTTCAAAACGAGCCCAAGATGGTGCCAATCTGCCGGATGCCTTGATCGTGGCACGCGCGGGAAGTTCGAACAAATTTCGCCCGTTCCGGGTCACTTCGTGGCTCCTGTGGTGTTTTGTAAGCTGATTTTACAGTGTTTCCCAATCAAATTCAGCGTTAATATTTTGAGGGCAGATGCCTGAAGGTGCAAACATTTTGAAAATGCGTTTTTCTCAAAACAGATTTTTTGGCCATTTCTGGCCATTCTAAGACCCGCGTCCCCCCTTAATCTGCCTTTTGGGAGTTTACCATTTAGCACCAACTTTTTTTATTTCTTGAAATACCTGAAATTTTCAGGGTAGACTCATGGCACAAATATTTGAACTACCAAGTTTCATGGAGCTGTGCCCATTGGTTCTCAAGTTCCAAGAATATATCAAGGTAGTTTACATGGGTTCTTGGCACTTGCCTGGATTTGCAAAATGTGCTGGCACTGTGAAATTCAGTATTGTCATTCCTCAATAGGTACCCCGGGGCAAGATGAGGCCCTTTCTCTTAAAATTTCCTTGCTGGAAAATTTTACCACAGCCCTGAATTTTAACTGTTTATTACAAATTCCAGACACAATATATTGAAAAAACGGGCTTGTCTTGCCCCCATAAATTTATTCAGGTATGGAATAAAAGAAACGCCATGAAATTCTGATCAGCGGTTCCTGAGATACTGCTTGACTGAGCAGCCACACTAGGCTAAAAATTGATTCTGAGAAAGCGGCCTTCGAAGGTTAAGTGGACAGCTTTTGTTTTTGAAATATCTTGATGAAATTTTCAGGGTAGGCTCACAGCGTGAACATTTCAACACTGGTATTAACGCTGGTTCTCAGCTTACAGGAGTATATCGATGTGGGTTACATGGGTTCCTTGGGAAAGTCCTGGAAAATTTGCAGAATGTGCTAGCACTGTGAAATTCATTCTGGTGATTCCTTGATAGGTGCCTCGGGCAACAAGGCCCTTCTAAATTTCCTTGCTAAAAAATTTTAGCACAGCACTGCATGTAGTTACGAATTTGACATGCACTAATCTTAAGGGCACAGGGTAAGCCCTATACTTCCCATGCATTTTAGGCCATGTTGAGGTACATGTTTCTCACTAACTAATAACAGTAGCCTAATAATACATATATCATTGTTTGCCAAATTTTGTGCTCTTTTTACTGAACTAGAATATTTGAAATGTGTTGAAAATTCGATTTTTAATAAAATTTTTTCCGGTAGTACACAAATCTGGCCTTTCTTTGCGCATTTCAAAATTCATAACAGAATAACTGCTCAGTGAAATTGCTTAATTCTAGTTCAGTAGTTGGCAACACTTATGTAGATGATTGCAAAAAAAAATCAGCCGTCTGTCTTGAAAGGCATTGGAAATAATGGTACCTTTGTAAGAAAAAACTGTTTTGAGATAATAGAGCGTAAAGAGAAAAAAGATGTGAAAAACCATTTTTTATTCGCAGAAACGCCTCCATAGTAATTGGTTTAATAGCCCCCTGCTTTGTAGTCACTGTCGCCGTCATTTTTTCGCTTTTCGGCTTGTCGTTTTGACTGTCGGGCCTCTTTTGTAAGCTGTCGTGTTGCTCGGTCCGCAAAGTACATGCGCTTATGGTCAGCTTCCCTCAGCCACTTGATGGTGTTGCTCCCTGGGTTCAATCCACACGCCTTCAAAACGTTGGCCCGTGCGATGCTACCATCATTAAATGAAACAGCATCCAGTGTTGCCATCCGTAGGGTCCGAAGCCTAACAAACACATTCTTTGGCGCGCATTCCCAAACATGGTTGAACGACTCATTTGCATTTTGAGTTCGCCCATGCAGGCACTTCTCTAGGAGCTCAGCCTTCGATAGCTCCCTATAAATGGGTTTGATAGCCTCCAAGACAGATGCAGGCAAACTCTCCTTGTGGAAAAATGGCTTGCCCTCTGACTGACTTCTGTTGAAGGCACACCACGTATCAGGTCCCTTTGGGCAAAGTCCATGGCATGGGTCATCGTCTGTGGCCAATAAGTGGAAGAAGGTTGCCCAAATGGCCTTTCGCATTTCATCCAGGTTTCCTACATTTCTTCTGATGGCCAAACCATAGTACGTCTGGAGCTTGTCTATTACTGCATCAGTCAGTCGGCCTCGGCCCGAGAGGCTCTTTCCATCAGAGAGTTTTCCTGCTTTGTTTCCTTTTTTTAGCCTTCGTAACCTTGTGCCCATCCTTTTTTGCACGTGCCCTATGCACTCAACCTTGGATATTTCAACGGAATCACCATATGGCATTTGTGCCTTCACAGCCATAAAATTATGCCTTGCTGTCACCATCCCCAAGGTATTTGACGTATCGAACGCCGTGAAGCTCCTCACTCCTGCCGAAAATTGTCAGTGCTCCTGCGACTTCCATTCCACCGCTGGTGCCTTGGTAGTTGCTTTGGCACACCTCTCTATGAAGGGGGTCACTGTTTGTACCCTTGATGCTGCACTTTGGACAACGTTTAGACAAAACCTCCACATCCAGCACTTTCCCAGAGTCTACACTGGTCGCAGAGACTATGCCGTTATTGGAAGTATGGCCTCGCTTCTGCCAGCTTCCATCAAGAGCAACTGCGATGTCTTTATCCCCCTCATTCAGCTGCACAGCTTCGTCAGCTGCCCTTTTCATCGACTCCTGAGCAGCAGCTTCGATGTGACCTAGAAGCTCTTGATTGTATTTCGCAAACTTTGTCGGCGGCTTAGGAAGGTTTAGCATAGCACAGAGTATATTTCCTGCAGCCATTCCCTTACCAATGGACCTCAAGGCATACACTAACCTGAGGTTGGCTTCATAGAGGCCAGAAGTAGTTTTCTTCGACGTCTCAGATCGTTGTGCGGCACTACTCACTTCACAGTTCAAACTGTAAACGCTTGCAACACCTACCCGTTTTGTCACAATTTCGATGAGCTCAACACTTCCACCGCACTCTCTGCACACACAAATCTGTGTAATTGCGGCACAAATGCCGTCCATGTCCATTAAGGCATATTGGCTGCTGCTCTGTAGCACATCCTCTTCCTGGAAGCACAGAGAAAATCTTGAAAGCTTCGATGTCGAGGAGCTGGCGCGTTCGGGATCTCATTCGGTCGTGGACATCCTTTTGCTTTTTCACGATGAGCGTAGCGGTTGCCGTGAAATTCACGCCTGACGAAGGCCTTCTTTGCCCTGGGCATCTCAACTTATCAGCAGCAACCAACACCGGCACAATTTACAATACTGATCGAAAGGGATAGCACTCGGACGCAGCTGCATGAAGGTTGCAGAAACGTGGAAAAAACGTGCAAAGCGTCTCAGGATTGTCTTGGCTAAAAAAGAGGAGCTGTACAATAGTTGCCAGACAATTTTTTATATGTCGCTGATTTTAGACAAGTTTTGAAATCAGGTGGTGGACTTTTTAGTTGAAAAAATTGACGTTAATCCTGAAAGGGGGCGTGGCCGCTCACTACTTGGTTTCGGAAAAAGCGTTTTTCAGCCGTAAATATGGCTTTCTGAGGAAAGTGCGATCATGGAACATGTGTAGAAAGAATTGAACTTCTAAAATTCCAAAAGAAAAAAAAACGATTTTTTTCTTATTTTACCTTACCCTGTGCCCTTAACTCAAATTTCTAACACATTATCTTGAATAAATGGGCTTCCCTTGCCCTCAGAAACTTATTTCCTAAGGGCCCTGTCACACTAGCCCGACACGCCGCCAACCCGACAAAGACGCCAAAGATCGGCAGATCTTGTCTGTGGCAGACCAAGCTGTCACATTAGGCCGACGACAAGATGTCTTCGTAGTGTGACATGCTTTGACGCCCGCAACGCCGACAAAACCGGTCTGCCGAACGTGGCGTCGCGAGATCGGTCGCGGAGCAAAAATATTAACGAGACACGAACATGATTCCGCTATAGTACTGTTTGTTTACATTCATAACAAGCTCTAGGATAGATGAATTTACAAAAAGGTATCATTACTGACTATCGTTGGCCAACGCCAAGGTGTTGGTTGAAGTGATAACTACGATACACGCAAATTTCATCATACAGCCGCTGCTGAAACCGTCGCGGAAATTGAGCATAACTTTATTTTATTATGGGACAGGCTGGTAGTGAAGGGGTGACTAGAGTTCGTTTATTACTGTGCTGTCTAGTTCCAAAGCGCCTTGAGCTGCGGCATCGATGTGAAACCACCTAGGCTTAGCGACGAGTACAGCAGCCGGGAAGCAGAGCAGTTCGTCGCCCTGGCGCTCCCGCAGGCGGCGGCGTTGCCGCAGCTCAGGGCGCTTTGGATCCTGTTCGCCGGCAGGCCAGCATGGATCCCGTCCGCCGCCGTAATAGAAATCAGGTTGATTGTTTTTGACACAAGCAATTAACGCTGAGCCAGAAAAATGTGAGAAATGTATCATTTCTGAGGATCGTTGATCAACACAGAGTTGCTGGTAAAAGCAACAAATTTGATACGAGCAAAATTTCTCGCTGGAATCGCCTCGCAAGCTGCTGCTGGCCCGTCGTTGCGGTCCAGCTCGCCTGTCGCCCGCAGCGGTCCGCTAGCTCCGCAGCCGAAGGTGTTGCGGAAATTGACTAATTTTAGTTTATGGCGCGATTACACTGTCAACAGCAAAGCAATATTAAGAGATATTATAGCGCAGGCTACTTGCGAAACGGCGTCTGCTGCGGCAGACAGCAGCGCAGTTCATCGCCTGGCGAGACCTCGGGCGGTGCCGTTGCCGAAAGCTCGCTACTAGTGTAAGCATGCTTTGTCGCTGCTCGTGTAAAGCAGGCGGTCTTTCTCTTAATATGGGTATTTTGTCTTTTCTGGTGCAAACTTCAACACCAAGCCACGCAGTAATCAGACCGCTGCGGGTGGCAAAGCGGACGCTTTGAGCTCAAGTGCTTAAGTCGAGCGGCGCAGCGATGCTTGCTGCTCCGTGTGTCCCTGATTGCAGTGGGGATGGAATTCACAAGCAGCGACCAATGCAGCGCGCCAGCCGAGTCTTTGCACATGGGTCGTCTGCTTTACTTCTGTCGCGAGTGCCACATTGCGGAGTGCTTGTCAGCACCTCTGAAGGCAGGGAATTGCTCTGTTCTCGATGGCGCCGTGGGTATAGCGGCAGCTTCGCATTCCAGAGGTTCCTAGTTTGAATCCGCGTGGTCGAAAATTTTTTCTTATTTTAGCCTTAAATAATCTCTCCCGTCCTGTTTACCCGCGAGCGACTGAATTTATTTTTCGAGCCACCACCGCAGCTGCAGGTAGCACAGAGAAGCGCCAGTACGGTTAAAAATGGATGTAATGAATTCCTGGATTTAACGAGGTTTTTGAATTCCCCAACGCTGCCGCCAAGCCCATGTATTTTCAACCTCGATGTTAAAAATGCGTTGTGGTGGTTAACCTTGATGTAACGAACTTGCAAGGCTGATCAGTCATTACTTTCTGCACTTTTTAAGGAAAATTCAAATGAAGAACAGCAAAAGATTAGTGAGTAATCATACTATAAGGAGTCAGCAGCTACGCGCACGCCTGGGGTTGCCGCAACCGAGCAAAGTAGCGATGATGATGGTGGCAGCTAGCGCTGCTCTGTGCCTAACATAGCAGCGCTTTCAGGTTTTGCTTGTCTAGCATGACACCAGGTGGCATTTGTAGTGGCAGTTGATTTCTTTTGGAGCATTTTTTTTTAAAGATTTTGAGGACAAGCATTTTTATTTTTTGATTTTCATTTGTTTCAACGGCTTAGACACTTTCTGTGGAAGAATTCGTTGGCAGGATGGGGGAAGGGAGAGAGGCGACGACGCGTTGCATTCGCCATTTTGCGTGTGTGTAGTCCCTTGTCTGCATGTGCGTGTGTCAACTGTTCTTAGGTCCTGGTTCGTCCGACTTGTTCTGTAGGTGCTAGGCCTGCCTGTCGGCGTGTAGTCATGCGCCTCCGCTTGTAACTGCATCGTCGGTTGATCGTGATGTTCTATTGCCAAAAAACGAAAAGTTCCGTCTTTTGAAGACAAACTCGCAATTTTAAATGCAGTCTCCGTGGGCGAGAAGGACATTGCCGACGGTTTCAGCATTCCAGCGAGCACCCCATCAACATTTTGAGTGCGGAACACAGCATCAGAAACGCAGTGGAGTCCAGAACAAGCCACATACGCTGATGTGGACAAGGCAGTGTTCACGTGGTTTTTCGACACGCGAACCAGGAATTGGGCCCATTAGTGGCGTGATTTTACAACAGAAGTCAAAGGATTGCGTGTATCTTGGGCCATGACTATTTCAAGGCAAGTAATGGGTGGCTCCAGGGATTCAAGAGCAGGCACGGTGTCGTCGGAAGAGTAATCGGCAGCGAATTTGCCTCCGCAGACAGCATAGCATGGATCTGGCTGCCGTAACTTAAATGGCGGCCAGACTGCACGACATTTAGTACAGTCGAATTTGATGGCTACAAAGTGTTGCTGTTAGCGGCCGTGCGTCGTTGCCACTTCCTCTCCACCCGCCTCCTCATGCACGCCCCCTCAATGTGTCTTTCGGATACCGCGTTTCACGCTACAAAATGCGCACGCTATAGCGTGACACGACAAACGTTCGCGGTCGCTATTGCCGGCATGCATGCATATCCGGCTGCCATTGCATAATTCTAGCACGCTTTCGACGGTCTCGGGAACGCCCAATTTCAGCTGCACTGCTCTGACAAGATTCAAAACTTTGGCTCTTTGCGGTCGCTATAGCCGCCATGCATACGTATCCTGAGATATAGAAATGAAATTTTCAGCGTAGGCTCAAAGTGCAACCATTTCAAGAACTACGAAGTTCATTGCTGTGGTTCTCAAGTTGCAGGAGTATATTCACATAGGTCGCTTATTCCAGGCCTGGAGAATTTGAAAATAACGGTGCCACTGTGAAATTCATTATGGTCATTCCTGGATAGGTGCCCCAGGGCAAGACAACCCTTTTTCTAAATTTCCTTCTTGGAAAAAAATTTAGCATAGCACTGAATTTGGTGTCGACAATTAGACCTTCATGAGGCACGTTTTAATTGCTTTCAACAATTTTTGGAAACAATAACTGCAGTGGTGGAACTGCTGCGCCAAGTCAGAAATCCGGCTACATGCTGCTACTAAATCGATTTCTTGCCTACTTTTGTGCCATGTCTGTGCCAAAACGGTGTTGAATAACTGCCGAGAGCAAAACCAAAATTCACTGTCGCGAACAGCGCTATTTCCTTTCCCCAAAAATCAATTATTATTATTATTAAATCCGACATCTGCCTGCAACACTGTTCAAGACCCGTGCTGATTTGAAGAAGGCGAAGAAAGTGTCCATCTTCATCCCTTCTGGTCATCGCTGACAGAGGCCATCGCAGTAACGAGGTCTCTGCCCTGATGGATGACTTTAGTCTTTGTGTGTCAAGTTATTAGCCAGACAATCTGAACGACTTTGCTCTGTGTCTCACAAGTTATTGTCCTGACAATCTGAACGACTTGACTTCTGGCAAACATTTTCAAACTCAAGCAAGAGGATGGGGCTCGAAAATATCCCTTATTGGCGGCACTCGTAAAAGCACTTATGTGCCTCTCGCACAGCAATGCTCATTTGGTGGGGGAGTTCAGTGAAAATCGGTGAGTGCCGAGAGATCGATAGTCTTATTCAATACAAAGTGTAACTGGGGCTTAGGTCTGTAATGACATATTCCTAGCGTGGCCGAAATCCAGTTGCCATTCCTATGACAACGATTAATCAGAGCGGCGACAGCTGCAGTGGTTGGAGGCAGATGCAGCAGAAGAGACACGGGCAAAACAAGCAAAAGAGGGCTGATGTACCGGACAAGGACACCCAGAAAAGAGGCCAGAATGAAGAGAAGGTACTGGAAAAAAATCAGGCTGGCCAGGAATATGAATGCCAATGCTGAGCTGCTTTTCGCAAAGGGCGTCAAGTCAAAATTTTGCAGATGTTGCAAGCCCTTCTGAAGAATGGACAGGAAAAGCTGTCAGCGGTGCTGCCCGAGCTGGAGTTAAGGAAAGAGAATAGTACCTTAAATGAAGTTTTCAGATGGGTATTATTTTTTATAGTTTTGTTGCATATCTCGTTATGTCTTCCCTCTGAATAAAAATGGCTTTGTTTTAGCAAAATCTCCTGTTTGCTTATTTTTGGGGCTTTTTAAGGAAAGGGCAGCACTTTACTAGACTGAATTTGGTCTTGAAGCTTGTTTTTGCATGGCTATGGTTGTTGTAAACACCTGAGCGATTGGTTGTTCCAGAAATACAAGCCTTGTTTAAGTGTTTCGAGGCATGAAATTTTGCTATGAAACGGTTTTCTTCTGCTACAAAAGCACAAATATCTGCTGCAAAATGCCATTTTTCCTGCAAATGAAAGTGCTGCTACAAACTGCAATTTCTTCTGCTACAAGAAGCTAATTGCCAGTTCCACCACTAACTGGAAAATGTGGGCTTGTCTTGCATTCAGGTACGAAAAAAAAACATGGAAATCTGATAAGCTGTTCCTGAGATGCAGCCGGAATGAGCAGCTGCGCCAGGCAAAAAACGCATTCTGAGAAAACTGCCCTCAAAGGTTGCAAGAACACCAGCGTTCTTGTTTCGTCAGATATCTGAATGAAATTTTCAGTCAATTCCAGACAATGTTCTGAATAAACGAGCTGGTCTTGGCCTCAGAAATTTATTCAAGTATGAAATTTAAGACTGGAAATCCGACAAGTGGTTCTTGAGAATAGACTAATGATCAGCCACACGAGTCATTCTAGGCATGGCCCTCGAGAAGTTGCCAGCACTATTCTAAGGTCTGAAACGACCCTGCAGAATAGCTGGAAGTGTCCTTGCGCATTTCAGGAAATGATTTCCAAGTGAACGGAGGGGCGACGCGTTGCCACACTTCGAAATAGGTGTGAGACGAGCTGGAGGTGATGCGTTTCGGTACACAAGGCATGCCAAAGCAACGCATTGTTGCACAAGGTAGCTGCTGGTGTGTCTCTGGAAGCGGCGACACAATCGCTGTCTAGTAGTGAGGTAAGAGAAGCTAAGAGCTGAAGTGTAGACAGTATGATGTAGCTTCTTAGCTTTCTTGGACCATTGACTGGCTGCGGACAGAACAGTCTGCAGGAAACTTCGGGACGGACACAGCTGAGAGATCAGAAAGACTGCGACAACTCACAAAATGGCAAAACGTGTGAGCACAACCAATATACAGCAAACAAGGAAAGGAAGGAGCCTGGGCAGATGACGCACCAGCCACACCCTGGGGACAGCTGCAGCTGCGCAATCCCCTGCATTCTCGAGGAGGTGCACCCTTCACCCAATCGCCAGCCTCGCATTTCAGTTGCAGGAAACTCTAAAGGCACTGTGAGGGGTCTTAATCTCAAGCGAGCCGCATCCCATCATTGCATCGTCGAAGGCAGCAAAAAAAAAATTCACAAACAAGACCAAGATGGCAATGCTTGGTTCGTGGCTGAGGAAGTGTGTCCTTGGGAAGCTGGGGTATTTTCAGTGCTCTCGCAGCTCAGCGGCTGCCGTGCTTGAGATATTGAATTTGAAGTCTTTTCGCCATGAATTAGGCGGTGATATTTACAGAAAATTAGTTTAGACACACACTGTCAGAATATGCACTTTTCCAAAAATCGACTTCTTTAACAATTTTTCAGTTTTCAAGGGTTGCGTCCCCCTTCAGGGTTAACTAGGGTGCCACGATGCAGGGTGGAGACACTGCCTTCGGGGGCCGCCATCCGGGGCATGCCGAAGCGGGTCTTCGCCCGTTTACAGTGGTGCCTGCATCGAGGCACCCTAATGGCGAATCCAATGGGGGGATGGGGGCAGAGGCGTTGAGTGTGAGTACTTGTCCCACCACTGGAACAATCGCTGCACCTGACGATCAGTAAGCCACGTGACCACGCTTGTTTTCCCACCATTCTCCGCGTCTGACAATGAACTAGAGCTCTAATCGGAGCTCGTACGCCATCTGTCACTGCTGTAGTCGTCGAATGCGTACAGCACCTCAGCAATGCCACTCTTCGTCGCTCCGACGGATTCTTCCGGCTCAGTAATCAGATTCTGCAATAGCTAGCCAAGCACAGACGCTTTGCAGCTACCATATTCAACTTGCTGATAACGAAGAAAAAAACAAGTAAAAGGGCAAGGATATGACTTTTTTATGCCATGCAACTTCCTTCACACTCAAGTTTAAAGAGGAGCAGCCTGGACTGCTCTGTGCACAGCAAAACCAGCCTGTTCTACCATTGGATCAAAGTGCTCCTGTTCTCCACTGGTTGGCGCCCGCTCCTTGCGAAGACACATTTAGGAGTTCTCTCAGTGCCCCTGCTGTCGCACTGTAATGTGCCATAAGTGTGCGCGAGAGCGGTTTCTCTGTTCGAGGTGGAAGCGTAGTGGCACTAAGTGAGCTTTGCCCTTGCTTGAGCTGTGCCAATTGACCATTTGCGGAAAAGCGAGCGCCACCTGTCGTGCAAAACGGGGAAGGTCGCCTGGCACTTTTGATTGGAAGGTTGTGCACCACAACTGATGTAGTAAAGGACATTGGTATGCTAAAGACCCTCCATCCGAATTAACTGGTGAGAGCCCATGTCCAAATCGCAAATGGGCGTCAGCCAGGACCAGGCTCCTTATTTGAAATTCCGGAATTAACGAGGTTTCACTGTGTGTGTGTGTGCGCGCACATTCCTTTTTGGTGTCTTCGTTCTTGGTGAGTCTGCAGTGAATTTATACCAATTTTGCCATTGCAATTATTATTCTTTCAGGTCAAGGTCCTACAGCAGGTCACGTTCTCGTTCCCAGTCTTCGCACCTAGGCAGCAAAGGCAAAAGCCGGGACAGATCGCCCTACGAGATCATCGATGAAAGTCGAGAGAAGTCCCGGAGCAAGTCACCGGAGTGATCTAGTGTCTGTGGCTGCCTTGTTCGATTCTTCAGTGTATTAGATTTCATGATTCTGCCCTCTTCAAGTTTCATTGGAATGGACTGTATTCGTGCACATAACACAAATTTCATTTCTTTCATCACTTGTGTTGTGTTATGTATGACTGCGGTATTTCCTCCTACCTACAAGCCAATGCTGTCCCAGAAGTACTTTGAAATGAAATTCATTCTAATCGTGCACATAAAAGCATCTTGAAATTTCAAGCTGTGCATCAGAACTTCCACTTTCTCTGGTTTCTAGTGTGTCACATTGTCAGGTTCAGTGTACAAAATTTCATTGGCTTTAGTTTGTGTCACAATTGTATGCACTCATTTGTAAATACTTTGACCCTATTAAAGTTCATAAAAGTGCTTCAGTACTGTGGCCACGCTGAGCTGTTACAATTGGAAGTAGGAATGATGGAGTGGTTACTCTATTTTGGTAATTTGAGTTCCCTGCATCTATCTTCCACAAGTGGGAAAATTAATAAAAAAAAGTGTGCCTGAGCTGGAGCAAAGGAAGCAGATGCTCTTGTGTAGATAATTGCATATGGAGTACACCGAATTTTTCAGCTGGTGACCTACCAAAACGTTTCTGTGGCCGGCAACCCTTGAGTGCCAGTGGTCAGCTATAAAATGTAGCACTGTAAACTACCATGTGCAGGCAACCAACAAACTGACCCGCTGTTGACCGGAAACACTGGTTCGATCCCAGCCGCGACAGTCGAATTTCGATGGAGGCAAAATTCTGGAGGCCCGTGTATTGTGCGATGTAATGCATATTAAATTACCCCAGGTGTTGTGGAGCCCATCACTACAGTGTCGCTCATAGTCAGATTCTCATTGGGATGTTAAACCCCTATACACCAAACTGGCATGGGCATCCTTATGGGTGTGCCTTAACTGGCTTTACTCGGGATGAGGGAAGGTGGTGAGTGAGGAAAAGATGCCAGAGTTGGTGTCACAAAAGTGGCGTTTATGTAAATGACAGAAGTTTACTATTTGAGGGAGTGCATAGCGTTGCAGAGGACGAGTCCAGTCTTCTCAAAACACTTTCTCGAAGAACTCATTCTTGCGTTCATGTCGGTGCGGCTAAAGATCGTGCCTCTACAGGCTTGAAAACATTTTGACAGATTTGCCTGTTCGCTATACCAAGGTATACTTTAGTGCTGCCCCCAGCCACCCCTGATGGAGCCGAGCCAGCTTTGAAAACTCAAGTTTTTGGTTGGAGGTATGCAGTTTAATTCTGGCTTGTTTCCCATTTGGGGCACATCCTATTTCAGAACATGCAAGGGTGTAAGATGTCTGAGTTAAATGAACTAAGCAAAGAAAATTGTCCTTGGTTTATATGTACGGTTGGTCACATGCTAGCGAATCCTGCTGCCGCAGCGGAAGGCCTCCGCCAAAGGTTGAGGCTGCGCACTTATGGGTGGTTCATATGCAAGCGAATTGGCGAACAGCGGCACGGCGCTGCGAAGCGGTTCGCGAGCTTTCGTTTTACATGCATCGCCGCTCCGCGTTTCCCACCGCTGCGAAAACCAATGTCGGCAAAAGATATGCGCCTGCAACCGGTTTTGGTGGCCTGCAAACAAAAAAAGCCTAATATAAAAGCATTATTTTGTCATTTCTTTTCATAATTTATTTAAATAAATACAATTATTGCGTTTCAAGCATTAAACAGCGCTTTATACAATTTCCTAAACAAAAGTTCGTACGTGCGGCGTACAAACTCTCGTGGCAACGCCGGGCCAGTCTAGCCACCCTTGCCGGGCGGTCATTGGTTGAGATGCGTCGCCGCCGCGAAAATTTCCAACTTGCCCGAACTATAGTGTACTAGAATGTATTCTAGTTCACTATACCCGAACCTCGCCGCTCCAGCCGCTGGGGCTTCCTCCGCCGCTTGAGAGAGGGTGTATGCGCCGCGGCGGCGGAGTTCGCGAGTGGTTCGCTTGCATGTGAAACGGGCTTTATGTTGAGCTTTTCACCTTTGTTGCAGTCTGAAACAGCAGGTGCGCCTCAAAGGAGGCTTTCCAGCCAATGGAATCCACAGGTATTTGTAATGCTGCAGTTAATCAGGTAAAGCCGTGGTTGTCCCTCATTCATCTGGCGCCCACTGCGATTTCACGCTAGTAGGTCCAGTGGAAGAGGGAGGCCCCTGAATTGGTCGACGCCATTGAGTGGCACTTGCCTCTTCGTTCTTGAGTTGTATCAGACGAAGTAATGCTTCCGCGCTGAAACTAACAGAGCGGCGGGGTTAAGTTTTTTTGGACGGCCATTCTGTTCGACCTACCCCATGGTCCATCAGACGCTCTTGCACGAAACCCAATAATTTCGGTGGAATGTGGAGGCCTGTGTACTGTGCGATGTCGGTGCATATTAAAGAACTTCAAAAAGTTGTCGAAATTATGCGGAGCCCGCACTACGGCATCCCTCATACGGTCAGTTCAATTTGGCTGCACTATTTCCGTGGCGGTGCCCCCAGCATGCAGCTTGGTAGTGGTCGCTTCCAAAACGAATGGTCGAGTGCAGGCCTGGTCGTCTGCTAGCCTTGGCGTCGCTACCAAATTGCAGCCAAGTGCGTGCCGCAGACGACGGCGCCGCCAACCACATCACGTAAAAATTTTTCAAGCAGGCAATCCCAAGGAAATGTTGCCATGAGCCAGCCCCAAGTAAGTCGTTTCATAGAAAAGTCTCATGTCATCTGCGTGTGTACAGACTATTTAAGCATATGCATTGAAATGCTGCCTATAAGGCTTGACTTGACCGCTTAGGTTTACAAATATGACTCCATGAACAGTTCCCCGCCTCCTTTCAAGAACTGTCATTTCATTTAGAGAGTGCTGTCATATTTTCGCATCTTGCACATGGGCGCTGCCATGCTGCTGCAGTACAGCTGGACTTCCACTTGAGTGTAAGCCAGCTAAGCACTCTGCACTAGGTTGGCACTTTTTCACAACGAAGACGAAAGTGCAATGGGCGCGCACTGCACTGGCAAAACGAATGTGAACGTCCTGTAGAAAGTGCAGCCAAATTGACTATAGTCTCTGGACCAGAGGGGCATTTCACCTCGGAACAAAATTTGTTGACCTCATTCAACCTCGCCACTTGACGTCTCTTCAGCTGCCCTCGCCTCAATTTTGTAGTGACCTCGCTCATCCTCTCATTGTGAGGTTGCGGACCTCAAAAATAAACAAATTTGGGTAGGAACTTCAAAATCTATCCACCGAGAATTCTGTGAGTGAATCAAGCTAAAACGAGAGTAGCTTGGTAACTAGTTATGACGTTTAAGGTTATAATTGTGAGATATCTGGTGTTTCTGTGGCTGAAGGCGATTCTTGGTCCAGGGGCATGTCATTTGGCTTGTTTTGATCAGTGGCACTCCGGCTTGGCCTAAATGCCGAAAGTCGCCACAGAAGTATTGATCTTCATGCAAACTTTACTGTTGCATGCCACTTTTGCATCAGACAGCACGTACACTATTCAGTGTACGTGCAAGAAAAACGGTATTATAGCATGAGAGTTCGAAGGGTTCATGAACAACTTTTATATGGACAGCTACTAATGCCAAGTCGCGTTAAAGTCGTTTTGGAGGGATAATTGATCAGATGTGTTATTAACGGTTTGATAAATCAGGAGCAAACATACGAATTTTACAGGAAACGTGACGGGAATAATGGCCAATAAGGCGCGACAGAATTTAGTTGTTTAATGTACTAGTAAGCGGCTTCATTGCATATTCGGCTCACAAATGCCCACTTTTTTAAACTCACTGTTGTGAAAACAGGTAGGCCACATTGGCGCTTAGGTTGAAATGCGCATCTTTTTACATCTGGCTCCTCTGCAAAGCCTCTGGGAAAGGGGCATGCATCTCCGTGCTCCTCCTGGGTTGGCTCGCTCCCCCTCTGGAGAGCCCATGCATAGAATTTCAAGCCATGAAGAGAAGGGGTTGGGGGCTCTGAAAGAACAACTTAAAACGTGAAGAAAATTTCCAGGAACCCGAAAGAAAGCTGTAAGTCATGTTGCAAACTGGACCCTGCATAGAATGATGGGGGAAGAAACCCATGCCAACAAAAAACATCCAAAAAAAAAACGCCTATGAACTCTACTCCACAACAAATCGGCGCCCGCTGATTTAGATGGCACATCAGCATTCAGGGAAGGTGCCAACTCTGAAGGTACACGCGCCATCTGCCGGGAAAGGGGGGGGGGGGGGGGGGTCGGTGTTGATACGGGATGGTGCTACGACTGCACGCCAAGTACGGAGGGATTTTACTGGAAACTCGTGGTACTCTCTTAATTCCTACATCTGTAATTTACATGCTCATAATTGCTCATGTATTCCTCAATATTGATCTCGGAGATACATTTCTAAGAAGCCCGTGCAATCACTATAGGTGTCTTTATTCATGTTCACACGTCAGGCATCAGCGCCTTTGTTTCATGCAAGTGTAAAAGGGTCACATTTCCCTTTCAAATACCTAGGTGTTCCTCGACAGGTATCGAGATTACAATGACTTTTGGAAGAAAATTCAGGAACTGTCCACGCGTACATAGAAATGGTCTAGAAAAGAACTGTCTATATTCTCGCGCGTAAACATGTAATGTATATCTGGGGCCTGATTCTCGATATTCGCCAATCCGCCCAGAGCGGGGCGTACCCGTGACGCATGAATCGGGGTGGCGCTAAGGTGCGTAAACGCAAAATAGAATGACAAAATTGAAATATAAGGGAAAACTATGAAAAATAAATGCTGTCATCAGCTACTTGGCGCCAAGTACTAAAAACACCGGTGCTCAAAAGCCGTGCCTGAAGTCGAGCAGCTGCGATGCATATGTGCGTATGCATTGTAGCACCGAAGGGAGGGACGGTGATATGCGTTGTGGCGGTGGTCCCGGCGTACACTCAAGTCGGTCGTAACGGAAATGAGTTTAGCATTAATTATACTGCATGAAGCGATCTTCGCGATGCTGCCGCTGGTACATTTGCATTTCAGTGAGTTTCAGCAGCGTTGCTCAGCTGTGACTGGTTCCGTGTTCACTCACCTCGCGTTATGAGACAGTAGGCTTGCGGTAGCAACCCGTTCGGACTTTCGACAGCGTGAAGCATAGTTCAGGGATGAACAAGAAGAAATAAAGGGCTAGGGACATCTGTGACAGGCCAGAAAGCAGTGTCCACCAAATCATCTAAAAGAAAAGCGAGACAAAATGCAGTTGCAAACAAAAAGTGCAGTACATGTTAAAGATTGCTGATTTCAGATAAGTATTCATAAAATATGGCAAGGCACAGATGTACAGTTAGGCTGGAATGAAATGCGAACAGCGCCTATGAACAAACCTAAATATTTTATCTGCATGCTTTCAGCTGCGGTAGGCAACTAGCCTGATTCATGTTTTCGAGTAAAGGATCAACTGAGATACACATATATAAACTCAGAAACTAAGTGGATATTTCATCGCTAAGTAGAAAAGAATGCATATGCGTGTTCACGATTCATTCCAGCCTGACTGTACACAGCTGTCTGATCAAATGTGCTGCATGCAGCCCTTCACGAATGCCATAGGCACCTGCAACCACAGAATACATCAAACAGATCGACTACGCATGTAAATGCTTGGTAGTCCTCAGAGAAACTATCAGAACAAACTTGAGGTCTCAAAAAGCCAAATAATTTGCAATCTGGTTTCATGGGACAAAAACCCATGACCACTTTGTATTAGAGCCCTCAAATAACACTATGCATCGGAGTGTGAAAAGCATAAAAATACTTATAAATTGTTTGCTAGTGAAGTCTTCAGTTGTCACTTTTAAGGAGTGGTAGCTTCGCATATGTGGGGCCCCTCTGAGTTGTGTGCGCATGGTTGTGTGCAACCATGATAATGCTGCACATGTACATATCACTGCACGCTGGTATGTAAGGAAAGCCGAAATAAACACGAGTGCCCCCTCAAGACGTGCCTTGCCCTAGACACAACAGTGCATTGCAAATTTTTGCCTTTGTTCCCAGCAGGTAAAAAGTATCACCGTATCTGCTGAGGTACCAATAATGACAAAGCACTGACTGCCAATTACTGAAGCTTACTGCACCAAAATGATTTCCTTGATTCAAAAGCCAAACCAACGCAAATGAATTTTTCCATGTTCATCCGTAATTACAGTCGCTCGGCCCATTTCAAGTCATTTCTTTATTCATTCGTTTAATGATGCCTCAAATGGTCCTTGCTTAGGTACTTAACTACCGAAAAATGGGGAAGCAGAAACTAAATAATGTTAATGCAATGCAAAAAGCATAGACAGCAGATAAAGACTTTTATACAACACAAGCACTGCAGTATTATGGGAAAGGCGGATGGTCACACCTCATAGATTTTTTTCAGTGAATGCTTGTGCACAAGATTATAGTGATGAACTGCATCGGCACAAAAAGAATTGCAGTCCTCGGCTGTATGAACAAAAAAAAATTAAGATGCACAGTAGTGTGTTCACATGGAGGGTAAACTGCTTTTTTAACATGATTAAGAGAGTGTGAAACAAGGCGAGCAAGTACGACACTGAATATCCAAGTGGTAAAATTCATGAATAACGCACATAATTCATCTCTAATGTAATGGTAGAAAAGGTTGCAAAATGCATAAATTTTTGGCTTCCTGAAAAATTAGCTTTTTCTACTCCTCTAGTGGCAATTTTACTTTCAAGGTCAAGTAGAAGTATAAAAGCGAAGCAAGTCAGGCTTTTTTATTTGTACCGTCAGAATAAAAAAAAAGTTCTTTTGCCATACTACCAGATATCACCAGTGCTGTACGGCATGTGGCAACGGTAACAGTGTTAAGCGACTTGGCCAGATGTGCAACAGTAGAGAAAAGGTCCTGCGCAATCACAATAACGGAGAGGTTTTTTGAGTGCAAGACAAGTTGCTACACCTAAGAGGAGTGAGGTAGTATGTTTTTCGCCCACAGTCTACACTGTGCGGAAGGAAATATTAGTGAAATGATTTAATTTCAACACTGTCCTTCATGCATGCTGGAATACATTATGCAGCCTAATTAGTAATAATGCTTTTATTCGTGCGCGGTACATGACCCTGCAGGCCAGCAGTAACAGCTGTCATAAATGACAGCTCGACAGTCGCAGGCCCCCAGGCACTAGACAGCGGCATTGCTTATTGAATTGCTTATTTAACTGAAATTCATTACCTAGTGCAACATTAAGTATTGACCAGTATGGCTCGCACACAAATACCTGAATTTTTTTCGAGAGAGCTGCCTTCCATAAACGTCAAAGTGGCGAAGCCCACAGCCATAAACTGGAAAATGACATGTTCACTGATGGCAAAGTGACTTAGAGTGCAGAGGCTAAGCAGGTTGTCTGCAATTTTCATTAAAATCACCAAACAGCATCACCACCTTCCACAGAGCAAAGTGCACATAGCTTAGTCAGTGAAAGTGGGATCTAACACAGTGCCACTAAGCGCACAGGTGGGCAGTGATATTGTGTCGCATGCATACAAGGTTGACAGCCCAGGTGAAAAAAAAAGATCCCATTTCAAGTTCGATTACTGAGGTGGAAATAATACCCTTCTACAGTCGAGCCCGCTTATAACGAATATGAGCGTCACGCGGCGTCCGTTCGTTATATCCTGAAGTTCGTGAAGTGAACCACAGCTTTAAACACAGTTGCTTGTCAAAACACAAATGTTTTTCTTTGCGAAAAAGTCCGTGATGGACGCCTGTTTCTGCAGCGCAGATCAGATGAGGGAGGTTAGTAGTTTATTTAAAGCAGAAGCGTGCTATCGCCGAGGCCCTTGGCATATGCAGGTTGTCTGAGGCTCTCTATGTAGCTCATTGCTACAGGCGCGCTTATGGGTGTTGACTCCGAAGTTTCGTCCGCGTCACTTGCGTCCCGCACTTCAGAAACGATGCCCTCGTCCGTGCACGGTTCCGCGGTGTCGGCGTCGCCATCGACAGAAATAAAAAGAATGGCCAGGCTTAGCTTGGTTAAGCCAAGAATGCGTTGCATATCTCGATGGAGTTCCGTGCTGCTCCGTTGACTCGATCGCCATTGAAACTGCCCGTGTAGCAGCGCTCGATCGCCTTTGAGTCGGTAGACTATTGGTTCGAGGGCCCTCGAAATGCCCGTGTGACAGGGGTATAAGACTGTCCCGGCGAAGGAGCGCAGCTCTTTTATACATATGCCGTGACGATGGATGGATGGATACGGCTGAACCCTTTACATCGGGTGGTGGCTCAAGCCACCTAGCCATGTCTTGTGAAATTTTACTCCTGTCTTGCTTTTAGCCACCAATCAGATAACCTTCGCTTGGTTACTTCTAACCTCTTAAAATCCACTTTCCCTTCACTATCCCTAAACCCCAATGCCTTGGGTAAGTCAGCCCCGCTGCCTTCCACTGTAGGGTGAAGCCCTTCACAGAAAAGTATCAAGTGTTCAGCTGTTTCCTCCTCCTCTCCGCACGCAATGCACAAAGTGTCTATCTCCTGGTACCTGACTCTATACGTCTTAGTCCGCAAAACTCCAGTCCTGGCCTCAAACAACAAAGAACTTCCCCTACAATTATCATAGATATTTTCTTTGACAATTTCCTGTTTAAAGGTCCGGTATGTTTCCAGTGCCGATTTCGTCAGCATCCCTGTTTTCCACAAAGCTCTCTCTGTTCCTTTAACCTTTTTCTTAACCGATAATTGCTGATTTGCCCCCTTACTGCTGTCCAGATATTTGCTTGTCAATTTTCTAGTTCGCTTTCTCCATTTCGTGTCAACATTCTTTATATACAGGTATCTGAAAACTTTCCTAGCCCACTGCTTTTCCTCCATCTTTCTCAATCGTCCCTCAAATGCTATCTTACTGCTAGCCTCTCTGCTCTCGAAAGACGTCAATCATAGCGCAGCGCCCCTAGCGGGAGGAGCGGGAGTCAGGTGGTGGCTGCGACCGCGCCAGTTGGGGCCCAGCTTTTCCTCCGTGACGTCACGCGCCGGCGCAGCGCCCCTAGCGGGAGTCAGGTGGTGGTTGCGGCCGCGCGAGTTGGGGCCCAGCTTTTCCTCCGTGACGTCACGCGCCGGCGCAGCGCCCCTAGCGGGAGTCAGGTGGTGGCTGCGGCCGCGCGAGTTGGGGCCCAGCTTTTCCTCCGGCTGTCGTGACGTCACGTCACGTGGTTTGGTGGCTGCCCGGCCGCGCCCAAGGGCTGAACTGAGTGATTGCAATATGCAACGCATAAAATCATTCCAACCAAAGTCACGACTCCCATGTCGAAGTCGACGACGCGCTATCACAAATCGCCGCCGGGCTGGTCATCTTCCGAAGCACCAGGCTCGGCATCAGACACTCTGTCGACGATGCCGGCCTTGCGGAAGCAGTTCCGCTCGCCAGTGGCCGTCACTTTCGGACAGGGCGCTTTCATCAACTCTACCGCTGAATACAATGAAAGTGGGCACGGTGCTCCCGTCCGCCGTTCCGAACTACAACCAGGACCAGAGATTTGAACGAAGCCATCGAAACGTCCGCACCGCAACAAGAGTGACAAAAGCGCGCGATGCGGTAGACGTGCAACGTGCACAGGCGGCAATCAAGCCAGTCAGGCTAAAGATACAGTAGCGTGGCTTTTTGGGCTTGTTGGTACATAGTTCCAATACACTGTAGCGCAGCAAAAGACGAGGACACAAGAGACGAACACCACGAGCGCTAACTTACAACAAATTTTATTCTCCTGAAGCATCACATTTATACACCAGAAAACAGTAATCACACGTGCGAACAGTATCGATTTCTTAGAAAAACGAGCTCTTTATCTGAGAGGAGAATGGAAGGTGTGCTTACACACGAGCATCCTGACCTATTTATCTTTTCGGCTTCAATGATTTCGCGCGTTAACCTTTCTCTACTTTTTCCTATATTTTGATAAAAGTCTTGTAATAGGAAAAAGTAGAGAAAGGTTAACGCGCGAAATCATTGAAGCCGAAAAGATAAATAGGTCAGGATGCTCGTGTGTAAGCACACCTTCCATTCTCCTCTCAGATAAAGAGCTCGTTTTTCTAAGAAATCGATACTGTTCGCACGTGTGATTACTGTTTTCTGGTGTATAAATGTGATGCTTCAGGAGAATAAAATTTGTTGGAAGTTAGCGGTCGTGGTGTTCGTCTCTTGTGTCCTCGTCTTTTGCTGCGCTACAGTGTATTGGTAAAGATACAGACGCACAGCGCCAGCGGAGAGACCAATGAGGGGCTTCCGTGAGCGTCAGGACAGCCACCTCTGGCTTCCACGGAAGGCCTTCTTCACGGAGCGTGGCCTCCGCGATCGGCACCGGCGGCGGTGTGGTTGATCGCGGAGGCAACGCGCGGATTTGCGAGAGTTAAGAAAGGGGAGCGGAGTTGCGAGGAGGGGCGAGAGGGAGATGCTGGAAGGCGCGTTGGCGGGGAAGGCTAGCTTGCTCGAGAGCGGCGCGGAACGGAGCGGGCAGTTGGCCTGCGATGAGCCTCGGGAAAACGGGAAAACTCGCGGCAAGCCGCTGGCGGCCCAATTCGCGACACGAAAGGGACGACCATACCAGCGGCAAGGAGTGCGCGGCAAAGCGCCGCCGCGCAAAGCTCTTTTTCATGCCAACCAGTCGAGGTCCCTGCTTCTGGAGGAGCGCGCGCGGCTCCGCTGCGGGCGCTGGAATGTAACTTTGGTAGGAGCCAAGAGGTGGCGACACAGACGCTCCCCACGTGACTAATGATGAATTCCAACCGCAGGCCCGGAGCGGTCTGCACGCTCTGTGACAGAGCGCCTGAATCCGGCGCAGAGCGCGCGACCTGAAGTTGCGATTGGAGTACACTTGCTCTGGCCAGACCATGCAGGCCAGAGCATGTAAGGCGCCGCTATCGCCGCTGAAAAAGAACGTCACGCAAACTTCCGGTCGGATCCGCCGATTTCGGCGGAGCAGTCCCGACTGCTCCACGGAGCAATCTCGGCTCGGCAACCGCTCCCTGTCTACGATTGGAAGACGCGATCCGTGCCTCAGATCTGCGTTTGGAATACAGTTGCTCCGAAAAGAGCAGAAAGCGTTGCTCCCGAAGTGCTCCAACTCTCGATTGGAAGTCACCATAAGCCGGGCGCCCCTGATTGGTCTACCTGCTCCGCGGCAAGCCGCCGAAAATGGCTCCTCGACTCATCCTCTGCGCAGCAGATCAAACCGCCGCCGAGGCAGGCTTCGCGGCACGCGGCTTGCCGCCAGTGTGTCGTACCTTAAAACCCCTTGATATTGAAAGTAGCGCATTTCTGTGAACTTCGCCGCCGCGCCGCGACTCTCGCACATCCTCCTCGCCCGACTCTCTGCTCGGCGCTTTTCTGAACGATGAATGAATGGCCCGCCCGGCCGTCGCCCAGGTATAGTGTACTATAATATTTTGAGTGGCTAGACCGGCTGCCGTGGAGAGGGCCTTTTCGTGTAGAGAAGTGGCGGCCACTCTTGAAAGCGTCGCCCGGCCACGCCGGCCTCGCAGGCTGTGGCTCGCCGGTGCGTTTGCAGAAACAGCTAGTTTTCACAAAAAGAACGTAAAAAATCGATGTCTCATCGCAACTGAACTACATTATCGTCCCGGCTACGACTAAAATGCTCTGGGCGAGCACCTGGTAGGCTCGGAGAGATTTTTTTATGATGCGCAAAACGGTTGTTACATGACTGGCTGTGGTGAAGCACGCCAAAAGGTTATTCTAGAAAACCATATTATTCACCTGCTCCTTGTAAGCAGGATCAAACGTCACTATTTGAGCGATTAGTGCCCTTCATTCCTTTTATTGCCTGTTTGTGACCAAGTTTTCTGTACAAAACGCATTCTAATGAGCTTAGTGGAGCATGTGAGCAGTATTTCGGTGACTGCATAATTTTTGCAGTCGCAATTCTGCCGAAGGCAATTGGTGGATATTATTCAGTTGCTGCGTTTATATGGATGCGACAGTGGCGCATCGAATTTCTAGCGCATCGCATTCATGTAAACAGCGTTAATGCGCTAGGAAGGCGCATGGCATTAATGCGCCAGATGAGGGTTGATTTACGGGAGCGAGTCGACTGAGACATGTGGCGCTACGTTTTCGCGATAGTTAATGCGCTACATGTAAACAGGGCCTTTTATCAGAATCTTTATTCGAACTGTAAAATGCAGACCTAAACGCAGGCGAAAATAGCGACCAATTCGCTCGGCATCCACTGCAACGTTCTTGACGGGGTTTGTTGCATTTTGGAAGGAAACTTTCAAATTTTCAAACTGTAGGAAGCAGAGAGTTTTTTTCGTACAAATATCGAGAAACTAAAAAAAAAGGCAAGCATCAAATTTAACTCAGTACTAAACAAAAATGTCACAAATTTTTATACTGAAATAACCGACTGGGACATCCATAGTGCACAAAATTGATGTATTATACACTACTCTCAAATATACCCGTAATTTCAGGGAAAAAATTTTGCAAAATCTTTGTAAACATCGTGAATATTTCTTCCAAGCTGTACACTTTCTCATTTGTCCACTCGAGAGGCTCCAACAGACGCAGTTTACAAGCAGATTTACAGGTTTATAAGCTTTGTTCCATTTTTTTTCTTTAACGCGCTCAATTACGTGGGTTTCTGTAGAGAGCACAGCGTCTGAAATCGAAATTCAGCAGCGCACAGTTGCTTTAATTTTACATACTCTCTTTGATGAAATAAATTTCATTCTAATCAGTCCAGCAGTTGCCTCAATAGAGCACTTATGTGCTTCATGTCGATTTGAATAGGAAATAAGCGTTTGTCCAGAGTAATGCTGCCTCTTAAAAACATATGCGTTAAACATTTCCCACCTCTGCGAGACTCAATTTGCATTTGTTTCCATGGAATAATCGCATTACTGCAATGTGTAGATAAACCCGGTGAGTTACAACTATAACCTTGCCCTAAACGTAATTTGGTAAGACATCTAAATAATCTATAAATTGTGGCCAGCTTCCCAAATATATTTATGTGGCATGCCTTTTGTTTAGTCTAAATTTGAAACAAGACAAACAAAATGCCTAAATGTGTAAATGAAAACACACACTTTATTTATTGAGAGCTGGAAAAGGTTCACACATGCAAAAAATTTACATGGTATTCACTGAACAAAGACAGTGTTTCGGGGGCACAGAGCGCCAGAGGCTCACAGTGCAACTGGAGCACTAGTCGCTGCTTCGTAGATGCAATCTAGCGAGTATTCATAAACGGCTCAGCTTTAAGTGGTACTGTGCCCTCCTCCGTGCAATGTCACGAGACTTGTTAAGTCCCTTAACATAAAATTAGAGCCTTGTTACAATATAGAAACCTGTCAAGTTTGCCGTCAACAGCTTTCTGCGCTCATCACAGCCAACACTGTCCATGCCTTTCTCGTCTATGATGGCAAGCACGTCCATTATGCTGTCATGGTGGAGCTCCGTGTTACTGAAAGACCCCGTAAAGCTGTCTTCGAGGGCACTGATGACTCTGAATAGCTTTACTGATGGATATATACCAGACCCCCCCATTGTCACACGGACTGGTGGAGCCAGACCAACACCCCAGCGATCCCCTTCACAAGCAGTCAACAAGAGCTGCTCCTTGCGCTCATCACATTTCGTCTTTAGTACAAACTTCCTGGCAGCATACCCGGCCACATAATACGTCAGTCTCGAGTAGCTCCTCTGAGCATTGTAAGGATGGCCTGGAGTGCCTATGCAGCTGAATTGCCAAGTGCAGCCTCTGCTCCTTCAAAATCCCCCTTGTTAATGAGCAAGTCGATGAGTTCCTGCTGCTTGTAGGAACCTGCCGCTTGGTCCTTAGCAGTCAAAAGTGAGCTCAATATATCCTCCTCAACATTCAAACTCAAAACACCTCTTGCTAGGTTGGAGCTTGCGAAGGTCGTCAAGGGAGGCGGCTGGCTCAGAAGCAAAGTCGACGACTGCGTGATCCGCTTCATCGGCTTCCTTATTCTCAGTAGCGGCTGTTGCACGTTCGTCCGATGACGCCACTGTACCTCGGTCAATGCGACGCCGTCTTCTATCGCTGTCGTTATAAGACGCGAACTGACGCCGTTTTGTCAGTGGCCGCGGTGCCGGTGCTTTCTTGGTGAGGCATGAAGGCACGTTCGGCAAAATCGTCGGCACCGCGTCAGGCCGAAGAGTCGGTTTGCCTCTTGGCACTCGAACTTCTGTTCCCTTAATTATGTGCACATAATCTCTCACGATTAAATGAGGCTCAAAGTGAAGCTCGCACACAGCGCAATCGGCGCCGAGGGGCTTATCAAGCCTACACAGATTTCTCTCCCAGACAAGTCGTCGCTCTTCATCTCTTTGGGCTTTAAGAAGCAATATCTTGCGGCCTTGGACCGTGCGAGCGCACCCAGTCTGACACCCGGGCGCATAACAGTGATTTAAACGCTGTTTTCTTTCCACTTGAGTCATAAATCTGCGATAGAGCTCGCTTGCGCGCACACACACGCATACAGGTCGGAACACGCCAACTTGCTTCGAGTGTATGACGCCAGCGCCACCGCTACTTTCATCAAAAAAGGGGGACGCAGGTATGCAAGGCGCGCCGGCTTCGGTCGCACCGCTCAAAAGTTCTAGTACACTCTAGCCCAGGCAACGCGCTGTAAAGGACCGTTTTCTTGTGCTTTCTTCTTCCGTCGGCCTTATGTGCACGCCGTCTGCCTCTGCTGCGGGTCCAGCTCCGTTGACTTACGCGCTGACAATTCGAACTCAACTTTTAGTGCCGCGTTATGTCTGATTGCTCTGCATTTCATTGCACAAGCCGGAGTGAAAATGACGTCGTGCTGTTCGCGATTGCTCGAGGAAAAAATGACACCAGCCGAAGAAAAAAGGGGACCCACAACATCGCCCTTAAGGGTTTTGTTCCGAGAAAGCACACCGTCCTCGGCGAAGTACTGTGCATTTCGTGGTGTCTTAACTAGTGTGCATAATTAAAACTTCTTGTGAGATCATCAGGAAGCTGATAATCTTTCTTAATTCGCTGATCATCGTGCGTCGTTTGACACGTTAATCTTTCCATTTGATGGAATTGCTCTCTGTGTTCTATTCGCGTCTGTTGGCGTGCGGATTGCGCCTATTATAGCCACATTAATTTCTGAATCTTAGTGAGGGTTTCCGTGAAAAACGTTTGTATCGTCGACGTTGATTTTTTTTTTTTGCTTTTGCTAGCAAATACGCGTGCTCCTGACTTGCTGCAAAATAGAAAACATGTTCATTTTCGCAGAGTGTACGGCAGTGTCTCTGCCGTGTGCCCCAGAGCTTTAGCGCGGTAGCTTTAACGGCGTTATACCATCGTCTGTGTAGGTATTATAGGGGATGTTAATCTTTAGAGCGATTAAGGCGTTTTCCACTGTCGCGACTGCGCGCAACTCTACTGCGATTCCGAGATATAATGCCACCTGAGGAGCGAGTCACAGAAAAGGTGCCTTTTAGAACGGGCTTTGACTTGTCGCAGGCGAAATTGTTATGATAACTGCATCGAATGGTGTTTTCGAAATAACATCAGATTCTTTAACTCCGTAGTTTGTAAGGTAGTACGAATCGTGCTTTACAGTGCTGAATATTGATTCTGCACGGGCGTCTGAAGCAGTCCTTGAATGCATTCGAGGAATTAGCGTAGATGAGCCACCAAGAGAATGTCATATCATTCCGCCACTTAATAAATTCTGTTGGCACCAGCAATCACCCCAAAATTTCAAGCCAAACCCTCGGCCAGGCTCACTTCTGTAGTAGCTAATAAAGTTAACGAAAAAAACTAGAAAATAAAATTCTTCTCTTTCAAGCCGCCATGATATTTGTAATGACCAGGCAATAAAGCCGCGGCCTGTGCACCACTCCGAGGAGCCACGCTTTAATTTTCGGTCTGAAACCTGCTAAAACATCCATAACGCGCATTAAAGAAAATTTCCCAGCATTTTCGCAGCCGCTCGCTCACTCACTCACTCACTCACTCGTGAAACGACATCTTTACCTAAATTACCGCAATCTTTACGTCGCTCGATTGCAAACGAACAGCGTCACAAACTGTATTTCCGCGAAAATGTAGTGCTAGGTCAAATCTGCATTTAGCGGAGCGTCAGTGTGCCGAAAAATATTGAAGAGTATACACGAGTAACGTAAATCTTAGGCTAATAAAACTCTGCCGTATTGAGGAGGACGGAGTGCGCTTTGAGTGTTCATGCCGCAAGCGCCCACGTTTAGTGCTTTCATTGCTCGAACGAGAAGGTGATAAATGTGGATCGTGATAGAGTCTCGCCTGCCGCATCACTTTCTAGTGGTTGTGTTTAATAATCGTGAAAAAAGCGCGAACTTGGGCGCGCTCATGTGTGCCAGCGAACGCACCGGGCCGGCGGTGGCATGCGAAGCGTGCCGTGCGCAGCGGGAACAGCCGGCGGGCGAGGAGGAAAACGCTGGAGCGGAGGAGTGGTGTCGCTGCTTTCGAGGGGCATTATCGGAGGCAGGTTGTGTCGCATCGCGGCGCCGGGTTTACGCCGTCCGTTCGCTGTAACCGATCAGCGGGGCTTAATGACGTTCGTTATACGTGTGATTTTGTGCCATTGAAACAGTGTATATTTTGACGGTCGCGCAGGTCTCATTCGTTATAAATGAAATGAAATTGGTTTTTTGGGGAAAGGAAATGGCGCAGTATCTGTCTCATATATCGGCGGACACCTGAACCGCGCCGTAAGGGAAGGGATAAAGGAGGAGTCCAAGAAGAAAGGAAGAAAGAGGTGCCGTAGTTCGACCACCTGGGGATCTCTAACGTGCACTGACATTGCACATCGCATGCGGGCGCCTTAGCGTTTTGCCTCCATAAAAGCGCAGCCGCCGCGGTTGGGTTCGAACCCGGGAACTCCGGATCAATAGCTTAGCGCCCTAACCACTGAGCCACCGCGGCGGGTGGTTCGTTATAAGCGTTTTGCAGCTGGAATTGAATGGTTTCCAGCTACAGTCGAGCCCACATATAACGGCCCCACTTAAAACGAACTTTGGCTCGTTCGTTATAAGCGAAAGTTCGTCTTAAGCGGGGCCGTTATATGTGGGCTCGACTGTAGCTGAAAATCATTCAATTCCATGTGCAAAATGCCTTTTGAAGCTTAATTATTGACAAAAATTGTGTCCAGCTGGATAAATTATACTCCCAGTTAGCTCCAACTGTATTAATGTAGAATTTGTAGGTTTCCATCGAGTAGAAAAGCTGGGAATTGGTACACCTGTCAAAACTGCCCAAGCCTTGCATTTTCATCTGAAGATAATGGCCCTGAAACAAATGCGTGAGTTTTCCGTCAGGAAAAACAGTTAATTGCTGTATAACTACATGCAGCATATGAAAGGAGCAGTTAAATCAAGCACACAGAAGCAACCAAATGCCATGAGGCAAAGCATGTTGCGATCTTATCACGCAAGCAGTGCCACACAAGATGTATTGCACCCTGGAGAAGACATGAGTTAAATGGCTAAAAAGTCAGCGACCATGCTGTATGTTGAGCATGTTGTGAACTGCTGGCTCTCCACTTAAACCAAAGCAAACAGAAAAGCACTGGTGAAAGCATGTCCAGTCAACACTATGATGCTAGAAGGAAAACATTTTGGTGCCTTCATGCCTATCAGTGGACTGAAGCACCAAATAAAATTTGCGTTGTGTACAAGCAGAACACATAAGGAGGCACCACACCAAGGAATGGCATTTCTTCACAATCACCAAGGCATGTGTTCAAGCACACACTCAGCAAGTTGGTAGACGGTAGGCGGAAAGCACTTGGGACACTTCCTGACTCACGAAAAACTGCAGCACCAGAGAAAACTGACCTCTATTGTCATGCATACCAGCAATAAATTGAAAGCCAAAAATCTGTTCCTGTTTAAAGAAGAGCACCAAAAGGATGAAGACTTCGCCAGCTTCCTAGCAGCATGCTATCAAACCTGAATGTACATTGATTGCTTGTGGCATAGCTACATGTGAAAACCACGGCAGCGAGTGCGATTCCCGAACGCCGCTGATCATACACTTCCAGCCTCCCAGGTAGAATCTAAATAGAGCTGCGTTAGTTCTGCTATTATCACCACTCGCCGGTGGTTTCACGGTCCAGCAGCTGAGTGTGGATGGCTTGTTGCACAATGCAAGCTGTGCTGATCTTCGAAGAGAACCTAGCTAGGCAACCAGTCCAGCCGAGACGTGAGCGAAGATGGATCTGGCATCAGGGCTTTCGAGCACATGAGACCCCATAGAGAGAGTGATCCGCCACGTCTGCGTAAGACGCACACCGTCACCTGCAAGTTAATGTTGTACATTTAAATCGTCGAACAAGCAAGACATTGGGTTACCAAACATGTGAAATTGTTGAAGATGCAAGTTCAACTAGTCTAGTTTTACGCACGAATGTAAGATATGCTCAGTGCAAAACCAATCATTAGAACCAAAATGAAGCTGTTTCCATAATAGGTGCAGGTACCTGATTGCAGATTTTCCAAACTTATGGGCACTAATAATTTCATATTAGTCTTTTTATACTCAAGTAAAGGAACCCACTGCAAAACACACTGCAGGGAAGGGCACAAGTTCAATTATTTATGACTACCTTCAGTTTTTTAGTATATGCATGCTTTTGCGTTTTGCACCGATCAAAATGAGGCTGATGTGACCCTGGGATTAGTAGAGAAATCCAAATACACAGAACAACACTGCGTGTCACCTACACCTATCTCTGCTGTCATCTGAAAGCTACAGACATGAATAATTTACATTATTTTGATATGCGGCTCTATTTACACTGTCCTTCTTCGATCAGTAAGCTATATATAAATGCATCAGATATCACTAGCAGTATGCAATCTTACTGCAGGTAAATACGTTATCCCTTTATGCCTGCCACAACATACTAAGCTCGTGCTCACCAGTTTGACGATTTTCATGCGGGCAGTAGAGGAAAATGAAGAGATATTCCACACAAATGGGTCATGGATAGATCTTGTGTGTTGGAACCTTCTCCGACAGGAACAGCATACCTGTAAAAAAGGTGTACAAAACTCATATATTATTGTTTTCCGCGGTCCCTTACAGAAATTTTTTTTCACCCTCCTGCGATCATTTCCACGTGAGTGCTGTAACACTCCTATTAAATTTTCAGCTCGAGTATGGAAATCACCATTGCGTACTTCATCAATAATGATTAAGCCTGGTTACAGTATTCTCTTAAGCTGGCAAGCAATTTTTTTCCCCTACACTTGAGGAAACCGACTCCTCCCAGCTGATTTCACCTATGCTGCTTTTCACATTCGTCGACAACAAAAACCAAGAAATCGACCAATTAACGTACTACCGTGCTAGGCATTTTTCTCAACTTGGCGCTGTGTGCAAAAATTGAAACACAGTATGGTGCAAAAAGCTACGCGAAAGGCCGAATAGAAATTGCGGATTCGCCGCATGCGGGTTGCACATACTCCTTCGCCTGCTTTATAAAGTCATTTCCAGCCAGCATGCAAAAGGAATGAGAATGACGCTGCACAAACTGTCACCGCTACAGCTTTCGTTTTCCTTACCTCAATGATGCTGGAGGCGTTGTCACGTTGTATACCTTTCCCGACAGACATTTACGCGGTCTTGCTGACACCGCTGTGATCAGATAGTGCGCCAGTGCACACGGATGTCTCGTCGGGAAGCCCCACACATTCCTGGAGTTCGTTGCTCGGCCGCGTGAACACCTATCGTGTCATCCACTCATCACGCACGCAAAGCCCGTCCGTTCAGCGACGTTCACAGCTGGCGACCGCACCTTAGAGCTCGACAGTTCGGCACTGCCTCTCACCGCAATGCATATTTGCATAGCCACCACATCATACGCCTCGTCAGATGATTGCACAGACGAGCTGTCTAGTCAGAGACAACTCGAAAACGTCGTGGCGCTATCGAAAGTCGCTCACCTGTCGCAGTTCTAGGGTTTAACAAAGGGCGAATAAAAGCAAAGTTCAGCAAAACTCATCAAAGCGCACCGCCGGCGCCGCCATTACCACGTTACATTAACCGCACGGACCGAAGATGTCTCACTGCGAGTGAAGGGTTTGCATGATGATGATGATGAATGTGTGGCATATACCTTTGGAGCTGGCGGGCACAAGATTTGTGTCCTAGCCGGAGTAAAAAGGACACAAATCTTGTGCCCGCCAGCTTCAAAGGTATATGCCACACTTTCATCATCATCATCAAGCAAAGCCTTCACTCGCAGTGATAAATCATCGGTCCGTGGGGTTAATTTGTGTCCTAGACGGAGTAAGAACCCCGCCGCGGTGGCTCAGTGGTTAGGGCGCTCGGCTACTCATCCGGAGTTCCCGGGTTCGAACCCGACCGCGGCGGCCGCGTTTTCATGGAGGCAGAACCCTAATTTAGAAGAACTTCTTGTTGGGCAAGTTGGTACATTGCTTTTGAAGAAACCATGTTGCGCATAAAAAGACAACCACAGGAAAGGCCAAAGGTACAGAAAGAGCGCAAACTATCAACTGGGTTTATTTGTGCGAAAGTGCCATATATATGCAAAATCACATCAAAATAACAAGGAGGTTGAGAGGGGGTATATCCAAGCAACTCCTGATCAACAACAGGTGCGCAGAAAATACTTTTCCTTATTGTAAAGTTTGACGGAAGTGTCGCTAATACATTTATCACCTTTATCTTTTATGTGATAGGCCTCCAAACGCTCACGCGCTGTTTTGTTATTACTTTTGCCTAGTATTTTAATCTGCTTAAGCAAAGGCTCGCATCCACTGCAATCAAAGCAATGAGCAGGCAAGTTAGCTCCTTCCTTATTCCGAATGGATCGGGCATGTTCCCCTGCGCGTTCATTCACGCAACGGCCTGTTTGGCCCACGTAGGCACATCCACACTTGAGTGGGATTTCATACACCACACCAGTGGCACATTTAACGAACGTCTCAGCATGTTTGATGCCGCATCCACTGCCTCTAGTTCCTTGGGTGCCGGTTCTCGGGCACAAGGCTGCGAGTTTCCGTGGGGCAGAAAAAACGACAGAGACGCCATGCCTCTTGGCCACTTTTTTTACATTGTGCGCCACTTTGTGTATGTATGGCATCACCACGATCTTCTTTTTTGGCGGCGGCACATCCACACTACCTCGATTTCTTCTTTTTATCTTCCTAAGAAGATTCTCGGCCACGGCTGATATGACATCGCAGGGGAAGCCGGCTGAAAGCAACCTTTCAATTTGATTATTGAAACTAATATGCATTGCATGCGGGCATGACTTGGTGATGGCAGATTCCAGGCACGAGCTTGCAATTGCTCTTTTGACTACCTTAGAATGCGCAGAATCAAACGGTAGTAGCTCTTTCTTTGCTCGTGGGGCATAGTGCCAGCAGGCGTGTTGTGAGCCGAAATTCAGGTTGATATCTAAAAACTGCAACGACCCACTAGAAGGAAGTTCATGCGTGAAGGTCAGACCTCGCCCATACTGTCTAAAGACAGTTAAAATTCTACTCACTGAATCAGTGTGGGTCAAGGTTATTTGTTTGGATAAAACAATCAAAAAATCGTCCACGTATCTGAAACACTTAAATACCCCCAGACTAGTAAGCTCGTCCATTAGGGAGCGGTCAATGGCAGCTAAAAATATGTTACAAAGAACAGGGGCGACGCAAGAACCGATACAAATTCCTTGTTTTTGAATGTAAAAGTTGTCTTTAAAAGAAATGAAGGTGGCTTGCAGATAAAATTCGAGCAAAGACATGAAGCTATCTGCTGAAACACCGGCAGAGTTTTGGAAGCCTATTAAACCGCTTCTTTCAATACAATCTCGGACAGCAACAAACAAACCTTGATGCGGCACTGAATAAAACAAATCCTCAACATCTACTGAAAAGGCGTAGCCGATATGGTCATTGGAGTTGAAGAAGGTAACAACATCAGTCGAGTTCTTTGTAAAAAAGGGGTCTTCAATTTGTAAAGTATTAAGGTGCTTCAGTAAATACTGGCTAATTAGAAACTGCCATGATCCCTTCTCACTGACGATTGTTCTAAACTTCATTGAGTCCTTGTGCGTTTTTGCAGTAAAGAACACAAACAGCGCTTTTGTCTTACATGCAGTTATTGAGTTTGCCAGCCTGGACAATTCAAGGTCTCTGCACAAAGTAGCAGCTCTGGTCTTGATCCTTGTGGCGCTGGGTTTCACCCGGACGAAGTTCTTTGCGATGGCTTGGAGCGCCTTCTCGTTGAAAACTTTATCACGTAATACGACGAACCCTCCGTTCTTGTCTGCCTGAAGCAATCGCAACTCATTTTGCCTAAAAAACGAGACCACCCTTTTGGTTGGGTCTTTGGCACACCTGGTAGACACCGTGTTGACTTTTTTGGTCAAGGCTTCTACACCTTCCAGCAGGCACCTTTCTTGATCTTCTTGGTCAGCCTGGCTTGAAATCCGTCGGTTGATTGCTAGCAGGTCGTGGGCTGGGACTGAAGGCTGAAGACTGTACTTGGGGCCTTTCCTAAGAACGCTTGCAACATCTTCAGGCAAAACCACGTCATTCGGGACCACAAGGCTGCTGGTGCCAGCAGTTTTGCTCATTGTTCTGCTGTGAACCAGAACCTGCTGAAGACACTGGGCCCACCAAAATTCAGACATCTGGGCGGCAACTTTTCTGGCAGAACGCAGCTTAATTTCTGCTATCCAGGTGGGGTCAATCGCAAAGCAAATCGAGCGCAAAAGGTCTTGGAACCTGCGCACTTGGTTCCAAAGTTCCGATCTTAAGTATCTGCAAATGCGTTTCAGAATGGCCGTTCGCGGTTTGATGATGCCGAACAGTGAACTTACTTCTTCGGGAATAAATCCCTTCCGGAGGCAGAAGGCGATGTACCTGGCTCGACATGTAGCACTGGCGATGAAGTTGACACAGGCGTTGACTTGTAAAGATGAAGGAGGAACATTTATAAAAGGGCCCACGGTGCTCATCAGGTAGTTTAGAAGAACTTCTTGTTGGGCAAGTTGGTACATTGCTTTTGAAGAAACCATGTTGCGCATAAAAAGACAACCACAGGAAAGGCCAAAGGTACAGAAAGAGCGCAAACTATCAACTGGGTTTATTTGTGCGAAAGTGCCATATATATGCAAAATCACATCAAAATAACAAGGAGGTTGAGAGAGGGGGTATATCCAAGCAACTCCTGATCAACAACAGGTGCGCAGAAAATACTTTTCCTTATTGTAAAGTTTGACGGAAGTGTCGCTAATACATTTATCACCTTTATCTTTTATGTGATAGGCCTCCAAAAGCTCACGCGCTGTTTTGTTGTTACTTTTGCCTAGTATTTTAATCTGCTTAAGCAAAGGCTCGCATCCACTGCAATCAAAGCAATGAGCAGGCAAGTTAGCTCCTTCCTTATTCCGAATGGATCGGGCATGTTCCCCTGCGCGTTCATTCACGCAACGGCCTGTTTGGCCCACGTAGGCACATCCACACTTGAGTGGGATTTCATACACCACACCAGTGGCACATTTAACGAACGTCTCAGCATGTTTGATGCCGCATCCACTGCCTCTAGTTCCTTGGGTGCCGGTTCTCGGGCACAAGGCTGCGAGTTTCCGTGGGGCAGAAAAAACGACAGAGACGCCATGCCTCTTGGCCACTTTTTTTACATTGTGCGCCACTTTGTGTATGTATGGCATCACCACGATCTTCTTTTTTGGCGGCGGCACATCCACACTACCTCGATTTCTTCTTTTTATCTTCCTAAGAAGATTCTCGGCCACGGCTGATATGACATCGCAGGGGAAGCCGGCTGAAAGCAACCTTTCAATTTGATTATTGAAACTAATATGCATTGCATGCGGGCATGACTTGGTGATGGCAGATTCCAGGCACGAGCTTGCAATTGCTCTTTTGACTACCTTAGAATGCGCAGAATCAAACGGTAGTAGCTCTTTCTTTGCTCGTGGGGCATAGTGCCAGCAGGCGTGTTGTGAGCCGAAATTCAGGTTGATATCTAAAAACTGCAACGACCCACTAGAAGGAAGTTCATGCGTGAAGGTCAGACCTCGCCCATACTGTCTAAAGACAGTTAAAATTCTACTCACTGAATCAGTGTGGGTCAAGGTTATTTGTTTGGATAAAACAATCAAAAAATCGTCCACGTATCTGAAACACTTAAATACCCCCAGACTAGTAAGCTCGTCCATTAGGGAGCGGTCAATGGCAGCTAAAAATATGTTACAAAGAACAGGGGCGACGCAAGAACCGATACAAATTCCTTGTTTTTGAATGTAAAAGTTGTCTTTAAAAGAAATGAAGGTGGCTTGCAGATAAAATTCGAGCAAAGACATGAAGCTATCTGCTGAAACACCGGCAGAGTTTTGGAAGCCTATTAAACCGCTTCTTTCAATACAATCTCGGACAGCAACAAACAAACCTTGATGCGGCACTGAATAAAACAAATCCTCAACATCTACTGAAAAGGCGTAGCCGATATGGTCATTGGAGTTGAAGAAGGTAACAACATCAGTCGAGTTCTTTGTAAAAAAGGGGTCTTCAATTTGTAAAGTATTAAGGTGCTTCAGTAAATACTGGCTAATTAGAAACTGCCATGATCCCTTCTCACTGACGATTGTTCTAAACTTCATTGAGTCCTTGTGCGTTTTTGCAGTAAAGAACACAAACAGCGCTTTTGTCTTACATTTGTCTCTTTTGTCTTACAGTTTGCGCTCTTTCTGTACCTTTGGCCTTTCCTGTGGTTGTCTTTTTATGCGCAACATGGTTTCTTCAAAAGCAGAACCCTAAGGCGCCCGTGTGCTGTGCGATGTCAGTGCATGTTAAATGTCCCGAGGTGGTAGAAATTATTCCGGAGCCCTCCACTACGGCACCTCGTTCTTCCTTTCTTCTCTCAATCCCTCCTTAATCCCTTCCTTTACGGCGCGGTTCAGGTGTCCACCGAGATGTGAGAAAAATACTGCGCCATTTCCTTTCCTCAGAAACAAATACACAAACCGCTGCATGTTTGCCGGCTCAGTGTGCATTTCCAAGCTCTTCGCGGCGTCTTATGACAGCATGTCCCACCCGATATCGAGAGAGGTTGCACGAAGCGCAAGGCATGCGTTGCCCGTGTGCTGTGCGATGTCTTTGCACCTTAAAGATCCCCAGGTGGTCGAAGTTCTTCCGGAGCCCTCCACTGCGGCGCCTCTTTCTTCCTTCGTTCTCTCAGTCCCTCATTCATCCCTTCCCTTACGGCGCGGTGCGGGTGTCCAACGATATATGAGACAGATGCTGCGCCATTTCGTTTCCCAAAAAAAAAACCAATTATTATTATTATTATTATTATTATTATAGGAACAGAACGACGCAGTATATAACGATGTAGTCGTTGCCTAGCGCGTGGCACGCGTTCCTGACCGCTCACTGCCTTTAGCATCGCAGCGTTGGCTATGCTGCGGTGCAGACAGCGGACGCATTCTTTTCTAACGTTGTAGACAGAGCTCTTAAAAGCTGGTTTTAAAATCCCACGCACGCAATGAAATGTCGTGACACTATGCGCAAATAGTAAGGTTATTGCGAAATATAGCAAACAGTACGAACTAGCTTTTAACCATACCTGGTGCATCGATGCACGTCGGAGGCTATAACATGCTAGTAAGAGCTAGTGACACGACTGAATTTCTTATATTCAGTCGGAATCTGGTTTCACGTGTTGAACCTCTTTTTTGCCGTAGTGGCAATGTGACCTCACTTTAATAACGAAGGAAAAAAAACTGTTTAGCAGACAGTCAGGGTGCGAACCGCCGCACGAAATGATTTGGATGAAATGGCGAGGACTGCCGCTCATTATACCCGATGCAGCCAATGGCCGGCCGCATTTGTTCACACTGGAAGCGTTTACTGATTTGCGGACACTTTGTTGTCCACTCAGTGGTATAGCCCAGTTCCGGTTTTATTTACGTTTTCATGTATTTCGATCAAGTGCCTGACTCTGTTATCAGTTGCGGGCATTCTGCTTTATGAGCAGCGACGCAACCACGTTGGTGAGATTCAGGCTGAAGCCCCGTTCTCCGTAGAGCAGCAGGAAGCGAGCCGGAGAGTATATTGACGCCGGCTGCTTGGCTATCGTTGGGAAAAAGTTGCCGGCGAAAATATTCCCTGCGCTGTTGAGTGCGTCGGGGCTATGTCTCCCAGTATGTGTAAATAAATAAATGAAATAAATAAAAAGTATTCTGCATAGAATGCCTATTCCTCCCGCAGGTGTAATGGATATGCTTCCTGCTCTGCACTGTGACAGCCTCCTGCAAAGCATGAAGCTGCGACTAGCCGCAGGACATCAGACACCGTGGCAGCAAGCATGAATCAGGAAATGGTTGCACTGCTGTTATTGACAGCGCCCTGCATATAGAGTATTGTCGCCAGCAGTCAGCACTACCCATTGGGTAGCTACAAAAAAAGCCAGTTTAAGCAAATTCCAGTGAATACACGTTTCCCTTGTTTGTTTGAATGATTTCAACAAGGGTAGCCAAAACTGCTGCCAGTGGATTGTCATACGAGACATAATTATAAGAACAGAAGAAGCCAGCTGAACTATGTGGGTTGCAGTATTAATAATTTATTCCATTGCATAAAGCACACATAAACTAACCCCAAACTTGCAAACAAAGCACAGTCCTTGAAATTGTGTACTGAACAATGTACTGTGATGACTCGTAAATGTCTGCAGCTGCTCACTAGAACAAGTGCGACCAAAATTTATCTGTTTACACAAAGTCAGCTTTTATGCATGTGGTGATCACGAGTTGTGATGAAAACTAAGGTACAAATGTTTTTGCAGATATGACCTATCAGTGGGACACCATAGGGAGCCCTGGCGGTGGCAGCAGACTGGCAGAGTGTGTCGAAGACACGGAAAATGGTCCATCTGCTGCCGAAGCAGAGCAGCCGCCTGGAGGAGTAGCAGCTGCCTCGCAATCTCTCTCTCTTTTGGCAGGTGCCCCGCAACCCATAGCTCCAGTGCAGCGAAGAAAGTTTGCTAAGCAGACAGCTGCTGAAGAGGAGCTCAGTGCACGCCTGAAAGCTGTGACTGACGACAATCAGCGAAAGAGAAGGGTGCATCTCCTCAAAATGAAGCTCATGAGAGCCGAGCATGTACTTAACATGAGGCATGCAAAGGAATTGCATGAACTTGAATGCACTAATAAGAAGGCCAAACTGGAGCTCATATAGCTCAAAATGGCCGCCGTCAAAAAAGTATTTAGTACATAAAGAACCTTGTCATCTGAAGGTGCGTGTCATTTTTGTTTTGCTTTGCCACACTATAAAAAATACTGCTGAATAATGCTTGCTCGTGCCCTGAAGCCACTTGCCGAGTCAACGGTATGCGGCTGTTGAGCTTGCAAAGCTGGGGAGGGCTGCTGAGGGTTGCATGTGTCCTGTTGCAGGGGAGCAGGCGGCATTTCATCACATGAGCGGTTTCGGCCAAAGTTGTGCAAAGCAGCGCACGCTGTGATGACGATTACAGATGTTGTTTCAATTCGCAGCTTCATATCTAGACATGGAAATCTTATCCAGACGCCGAAGGCCCTTTCGACGGAGTTCCTCGTTCGTATCTGCGACTTGTTCTACCTGAATAAAGAGACGTTCCACATTTTCCTGCAGTTGCCACGCAATATTGTGATGTATTCACTTACCTGTACTCTGGGCTACCTCTAAGATCTCTCAGTGGAGTCATTAGATACGGCCGGCAAGCATACCCCATGTCTCCAACGAGTATGCCAGGGACAGTTCCTTCTTCATAACGAACTCTTGTATTGCTATAGTCTAAAATTTTGCTGTCATGTGCCGAGCCCGGCCAGCTTTCAACTAGATGAAAAAATTCCAGGTGACGTCCTGTGATAGCCTGCAAACGTGCCAAAAAAATGTAACATAAATGAATGTCTCACCTATTATGCTTTTATGTACACCTTATTTTTATGCCCTTTCCAGGACGACCATGTGTAGCAGTTTCCATTTGTAACAGTGGTAAAATGCACGAGTCTTAAAAATTATATATATATATATATATATATATATATATATATATATATATATATATATATATATATATATATATATATATATATATATATATATATATATACTACAATAATTTATTTCGTATTAGAGAAAATAAAGTGCGATGAGGCAGATCATGCAGCTCGCAAAACTGTGAGGCACCCGCGAAGTCGCGTACATTAACTTTTCTCTGATTTGTAACTAATTTTATTCTCGTCCGCTGCCTCTTCTTCAAAAGCACCGTTGTTTCCAGTCTCTATGCTCACCCTGAAAATTAAGTGCACTTACCTGCACATTGATTGAGAAATATCCCTTCCTGTTTCTAAATACTTCGGCGTCGTCTCCGCCCGGGCTTTTGATACGCACGTGGGTACAGCCAACACAACCAGTCACTCTGGGAAACTGTGCAATCTTGTTCAAGTCGTTCATGACCTGATGTATTTTTCCCGCTTCAGAGAACTTTACTAGCGCCGGGTACAAAGTAGCGGCAATCATCGTCGACACTGGCGTTACAGCCCGGGAAACTGTTGGCTGGGACACGTTGACAAGGCCTCCGGAGACCACTTGAAACGTCCCCACTCTGTAAAAACGCAGCGTCACGAGCAGTTGCAACAGCGGCGGCACAGGACAACCACGTCCGTCTGTGTTCCGGTGCCGCGGCAACATGGACAGAAGCTCGAGCACAGCAGCCTTGGAAAAGCGATACCTTGCGAGGAATTCCTGGTTGTTATGTACTTCTATGGGATTCTGGCGATCCCTAAGGTTCCGCCGCAACGGGTGCACAAAACTGTATGCTTCGTCACTGGTGACATCTTCCGCGCGGCGCGGACAAAATCTACGAACTCACTGAAGCTGTCGTCGCAGCACGCCGCCATGTTGAATTGTGTTAAGGAGTTGTTTAAGGTGCCTGGGACGGTACCTCCCCCGTATTCACAAACCGACCTTTACCTTCCCTTTCGAGGTCCTCGCATCTGAGGCTCTTTTGCGGGTTTCAGAAACCAACGTTACCCTTAAACTGCACCTTTAGCCGCCCTTTAGGCCTCGGAAAGGGCGCGTTCGCGAAGGTATCCCCTGCAGCCTACATTCAGCAGCTCCTTGCGTCAATTCAACATGGCAACCGAGTACGATCGACGACCGCTTTTCCGATTTATCAAGTTCACGGAGTTAATGGAAGAAATCGATCAGGTGCCCCATCGTGCGAAGCCGTCACGGCGAGTGCTGAGGGATCGCCAGTACCCGATGGAGCTGTTCGGCGATGAGCCTCTCGCGAGGTACCGCTTTTCGAAGCCTGCCGTGCTGGAACTCTTGTCTGTGCTGCCGCTGCACCGCTGCCCTAACGGACGAGGTTGCCCCGTGCAGCTGCTGCTGCGACTGCTTACCACCCTTCGCTTTTACGGTGCAGGAACTTTCCAAGTTGTCGCCGGCTACCCTGTCGATGTATCCCTACCGGTGGTATCGATTGTATCCGCCGTAATCGTAGCAACATTGTTTCCAGCACTGGTCAAGTTTCCCTAAACCGAAGATATGCAAAAAAAAAACTAAAGCAGGAGAGACATATGTGCGGAAACTTCGTCGGTGCGCCGCGCTGGTCGCCGCTTGCGAACTGCCGCCTCACTGCAAGCAGGGAAACACCGATCGGCAAGCATCGATGCGCCGCACACGGCCGGTGTCACGTTTTGAAGTTCGCACCAGAAAAGACAAAACATCTATGCTATCGGAAAGACTGCCTGCTGTTGTCGAGCAGCGACTAAGCATGCCTGAGGAAGTAGCGAGCTTTCGGCTACAGCACCACCCGCGGGCACGCCGCGCTACGAACTGCGCCCGGCTGCCCTGCATGGTCGCCGCTATAGGCCTATAGCCTGTTTCGCATCGATGTAGCAGCGCACGGCGCTCCAGAAGTCGCCTGCGCTGTAATAATGCCGCACTATTGATATCACTGTGCTGCCAACAGCTACATACCGCAATAAACTAAAAATATGGTCGATTTGCAAGACGCCTTCGGCACTGGAGCTGGCGGACGCCAAGCGAGCCAGACCGCAATGGTGGGCCAACGGAAGCTGCGAGGCGGTTCTCGCAAGAAATTTGCTCGCATCAACGTTGTCACTTTTACCAGCAACTCAGTATTGGCCAGCACTCCACAAAAATGATATGTTGTTGATATTTTTCTATCCCATGTTTTATTATTTACGTCAAGAACAATCTTCCGCTCAATTTTTGACGCCGGCGCACGGGATTCAGCTAGGCCGGCCGGCCAGCTGGCTTGGTGTACTTCACGTTCGCACCAGAAAAAACAAAACAACAATGCTATCAGAAAGTCTATCTGCAACATTCGAGCAATGGCAGAATGCCTGCGCGAGAGCCCACCTCCCGGCAGCGACACCGCCTGCGGGCGCACCGGGCGACGGACTACGCTGCTTCCTGACTGCCCTGCTCGTCCCTAAGCCTAGCTAGTTTCGCATCGATATCGCAGCTGAGGGCGCTTCGGAACAGGCCAGCGCTATAATAAAAATACTACTCTCGTCACCCCTTCACTGTGAACCCGTCCCATAATAAAATAGATATGCCCGATTTCCGCGACGCCTTCAGCAGTGGAGAGAGAGAGAGAGGGTTTATTGATAGGAAAGGCAGAGAGGTTGGCCTGAAAAATAAATATCTGGCCTGCTACTCTGCTCTGGGGGACGGGAAGAGGAGATAAAAGAAGGTCACGATGGGGGACGATGATGATGGGAGGAGGCAGATGAAAAACTACTTTAAAAAAAAGGCACACTTTCTGACATCACAAACGCGAGACAACGTCCATGTCGCTCAAAAAGCGTAAGAGCGCTCGCGTTGCCTTTACAGTTCTAAAACTATCTGGCCAAGCGCCGAGGATCAAATCCTCAGAGAGGAGCGATGTGTCCATAGGCTTCAGAGCAGATGCGAGTATGAGTCTTTCGCGTGCATACGCTGGACATGCCACTAAAACATGTTCTATAGTCTCTAGCACGCCACATGTGGTACATTCCGGGGAGTCCGCTTGTCCTATTAAGTGCAAGTATTTGCGCGTGAATGCCACGTTTAAACGTAGTCTACGGATAACGCATGCAATAGGGCGAGGTATTCCGCGAGGAACTGAAAAGGTCATCGTCGGATCTAGGGCCCAGTACCTAGCCGTCGCCCTCCTCATCAATTCCGAAAGGAGGCAAGTTGTGTCCACTATAGAGAACGGTACAGCTGTACGCAGGCCACTGCTGAAGGCGCTCCTTGCTTCAGCGTCGGCGGTCTCATTTCCATCGAGTCCGCAGTGTCCGGGGATCCACTGAAACACTATACGGTGGCCGTTTCCCTGAGCAAATGATACGAGACTAATGATATCAAGAGCCAGAGCTTGGTAGGCTGTGTGGCGTAGGAAGCATCCTAAAATGTGTAGCGCAGGTTTACAGTCGGTGAAAATGCACCACTCCTGAGGCGGTTCTCCGCAGATGTGGCGAATCGATTCCCGAAGGCCCACAAGCTCTGCAGCGGTTGAACTAGACTTGTGTCCCAAAATGAATCTGCGGGTCGTCTGTTGTGCAGGGATTACGAAAGCTGCTGTTGATGCATTTGGAGACGCAGATCCATCCGTGTAGACGTGCACACATTTGTGGTATTCTGACCAGATGTAGGCAAGTGCGAGTTGCTTCAGTCCGCTAACCGGCATCGCAGACTTCTTGAATATGCCAGGGACATGCAGGCAGACTGAAGGCTGAGCCATTACCCATAGGGGCTGCAAGGAATGATGCGGCAGGGTATAGTCTGATGGCGATTCGGAGCGATGGAAGCGCATTGCGCGTGCAAAACTGCTGTCCGGTCGCTCATCAAAAGTCTTCGTCAGCGGGTGACAGCGGTGCCGTGTAAGCGCACGTAAATATACACGAAGTGGTTCGTGTGACAGGTTCTTGCAGAAGCCAAGGCCGAGCCGCACAAGGCAGTTACAGCAAAGCGGCTATAGGATGAAACTTCCTTGTGTCGCAGTTGTCCCTTCTACCAGCATCTCCGTATTGGCCAACAATCCTCAGAAAAGGCACATTTTTGACGTTCAGCGCAAAAAAAAAAAAACGCGCACAAGCACAACACATCAGGATCGAGGCACAAGAAAATAAACAAAAACCGACGTCGATTCAACAAAGCTTCTTGTAGCGACGGCTGCCTATCATTGCGGCTAGACGAAGAGGAAACGCCTAAAAATTTGAGTCAGGCTAGTTAATTTCGTCTACTGAAAGATTATGACAGCTCAAGTATATGTTTAACTGTTTTCTATAGTATACAAAACAAGTTATCAGTACATCCACTGATGCGGCAAGCATTAATATTTCTTTAGCCTCGTTACCTTACCTCTTACTTCTGTGGGTAAGGGCACTTTCCGTAAGGCTGCCGAAACATGGATTTCTGAAACACAGCTTGGCCTTTCCATTGCCTTTCACTTTGAAAGTCGCCCTTCGAGTTAAAGTAAGTTAAAGGTAAGGCCAGTCTGTGAATACGGGGGTAAATGCTCATCGAGGCTACTTCTAAGTAAAGTATCCCGTTCACATATATTCGCCTTGCCTCACTTTTATGACTCCCTTGTCCTCGTATTTGTAGCTCGTAAATAAAATGATTATTCTGCACAAGCCATCGCTTTTTTTAAGCGAAAGCTCCACTACGCTACCTCGTAACGATTTCGTATTGCTTGTGGTTTTGGCCTTCAAGTGAGCCAGAGGTCAAACCTCTAATGGCGCGGTTCAGGTCTCCATCGAATCAATCCTCAATTTTCTTCGAAAGCAAAGGAAAGGCGAACAACTGGCCCCCTGGGACGGTTGACACCTCAGTCACGCTTTAAGCTACGTGCCGGTAGTGACAGATGTGCGCTGTATGCGTCGGCATTCACAACGTTGTAGCAGAAACGCGGCACTGAACCGTCGGCGTTGTTTGTTCTTTGGCGTTAGCCTTGACAACACTCTAGACTTCGATGATTTTGAGGAAAGGAAGGCGCATGCATAACTGTCTCCCTGGGTCAGTAGATGCCTCAATCGCGCTTTGAGTTACGTGGCGGTGGGGAGACAGAAATATCGGCTGCATGCATTAGCGCTGAGAACGCTGCCGCGGTGGCTCATTGATTAGGGCGCGCGGCTACTGATCCGCTGTACCCGGGTTCGAACCCGACCGCGGCGGCAGAGTTTAGATTGAGGCGAAGCGCAAAAGGCGCCCGTGTGCTGTGCAATGTCAGTGCACGTTAACGATCCCCAGGTGGTCTAAAATTATTCCGGAGCCCTCCATTACAGCACCTATTCCTTCCTTTCTTCTTTCACTCCCTCCTTTATTCCTTCCCTTACTGCGCGTTTGATGTGTTCGCGGATATGTGATAGAGACGCTGCACCATTTCCTTTCCACAAAAACCTATTTTCAATGCCTAAAGAAATTTGTCCCCCACATGACCGAGAAGAAAAAAAGAAGCCGAATGTGCAGGGGCGCGTGGTCGCTTGTGATTCGCGTGACCCATCGTCACGTGACCTTTCCGGCGGGTATATAAGGAGGCGGTATGTGGTCCTGCAACCCGTAACACGTGAAGAAGAAGAAGAAGAAGCGTTGAGGCTGGGCCCAAGCCTGGCCACTTCGCCGCTATACATCAAAAACTAGAAGAAAGGTCCAATCGGATTTGTGGCTACACTGACCCCAGTCTTAACACTTCGTCGATGTTTGTCCCAAGGTTATGTCTTACAAGTAGTGCCCCAGGAGTGGCGTAGAAAGACCAATTGCGCATATTTCGATATGCTGACAAAGCTGTTACGAACGCTTTATGGTCATCAGAACTCAAATTATAAACAGTTCGTTATAACGAATCGCGCTCTTGGCGAGGCAACGCTGCGATTCATTGTTCATCATACACTGATACCACCGGGAAAGTGCGAGCGCCATTTCTGTATAGTACGGGAGCGAAGGTGAAGGCAGCGATGGCGCTCGTGTCCCGCGGTTTCTCTATAAGCGTCCTCGTCCTGTGTGCGCTGTTCAATCCTGCAAAGTAAGTTAATCTTCAGTACACACACTACAGAGTGACAGAGCCGCTGTTTTGCAATCCGCAGGTATACATAGAGTGCAAAACTAAAATCCAATTTAAAAGCAGTGAAACAAATACAGTACATTAAGGCGTATGTTGCAGCATGATAACGACTACTATTCCCCTTCAAATTGTTAATGCGTTCCCTTCCTGGAATCATGCATGTCCAGCATAGCACGTAATCTCTTACCGTTGTAAAACACCCATATGATGAACTTTGAGGTTATGTTTACTTTTATTTGGCTCCGTCTTTGTCCCTTTGGCTCGCTTCTTTTTGCTGTCTTATTTTGTGATTAGCAAAATTTCAAGTGACAAAATAGCGAGGCGCGTTTTCGAAGAATGCGCAGAGGATAATGAGGAAATAGGCTGCTTGATACTTTGTTGCAGTTTTCTTTCACTGCTTCCCTCTGTCATCGAAGTCGCTGTACATAATGGCACAATTTATTTACAGATGCATTTAAAAATTTATTCGTGCTGCAAGATTACAGATAGCGCTGCATAATCGCAAGGCCAGAGAATCTGCATGACATGACCGCAGAAATCGACAGTCACGAAAAGCAAGAGCTGAAGAACATTTAGGGGCTCTATACTTGGTGGGCGTACAGTTTTTCTCACGGATGACATTGAGGTAGGGGCTGTGAGAATACAGCTCGGCTCTCGAACCCTTTCTATTGCCTCCGTGTACGTGTCTCCGCGAAAGAAGGTTGCATTGGATTTGTTTCTGCAGCAGCTCTGCGACCGCTGCCCAGCTCCTAGAATCGTCTGCGGTGATTTCAACGCCCATCATGCCGCTTGGGGTGACAGGAACACGGATTCTCCTGGTCGCAAACTCGTAGAGGTTGTTGACAGTTTGGACCTGTGTTGCAAATGACGGAAGCCCCACTTTCTTCCGGCTTCCAGCCTCAGCGACAGCTATAGACCTGACACTGCATTCACCTGACGTCCGCGTGAGTTGGTCAACAGCGCCTGACCGCATGGGAACTGATCACTACTATCCGATTTTTGTGTTTGCTGCCGACTTTCGTATGCATGGTCCTAAAATTAGCAATGTGGTCAACTGGGACAAGTACAGAGAGCATCTAGAACGTGTTTCTGATGATGTTGTTGACAAAATGATTTCTAGTAAGCTAGCAGCAACAACGGCGGTCAAGTTACCTGATCATTTTCCGGCCCCGGATTTAAAACTCAGGAACGTTTGCACAGCGAGAAGGGCGGAGCGCCAGCTCGTGCGGAAGAAGGACGACAGGCAACTGAAGACGACCTTCAATAGGCTGAATTCTGCTATTATACGGCACACGATCAAGCTGTACAGGCCGCAATGGGCCTCATTCTGTGCTAGTTTGACTGTGTTCTCACCTATAACGAGAATATGGCGAGTTATTGGCAGCCTTGCTGGAGAATCTCGCCCTTCGAAGCCTTTTGAAGCTCTTGCAATACGCAAGGAAAAACCTATTGCGTGCTTGGCAGAGGAATTTGCAGACGCACTCGTACGCGCTGATTCTGGAATAGATATATATTCACCACCTGCTTCCTCCAGGTCTATCATGGACGTCCCGTTCACGCTTCGTGAGCTTCAGACTGCGCTCAGTGGCCTGCGGCGCCGGTGTTCACCAGGTCCCGACGGCATCACCAATCATATGCTGAATAATCTGCCCTTGCAACTCAGATAGGAGCTCCTCAACTTCATCAATCGAGTTTGGGAGACTGGCGATGTTCCTCCGTCATGGAAGGTGGCACATGTAGTTCCGGTACTGAAGCCTGGCAAAGACATGAAAGACCTTGCCTCGTATCGCCCAGTGTCATTGACCTCCTGTTTAGCTAAGTTGATGGAGAAGCTGGTAAATGAACGCTTATCACGGTGGCTTGAGGTCAGCAAGGCACTGCCAACATGTATGACAGGATTCCGCCGAGGTCTTAGTGCCCAAGATAGCGTCTTAGACTTGATCAGTCACATTGAATACCAGAGAGCTTTCGGCCTTTCCACCTTTCCCATTTTTCTTGAATTTGCGAAAGCTTACGACAGCGTGCTTCAGAGCTCAATTCTAAACAGCCTGCAAGGCATGGGCATACAGGGCCATATGTTAAGATTCATTTACAAGTTTATAAGTGATCGCGCGGTTCGTGTACGGTTAGGGAGTACGTTAAGCACCAAAAGGGTTCTATCACGAGGTGTGCCTCAAGGAAGTGTTCTGTCCCTCACGCTCTTTAACGCCGCAACGGCTGGCCTTCCCGATTCGCTGAAAAAAAGTTGCAGGCAAGTGCGTATGTCACTTTATGCTGTCGACATCTGTATTTGGATTACTGGCTACCAACACAAGCGATTAGGCCTGGTAGCTCGACAGGCTCTACTTTCGGCACAAGCTTACCTTCAAGGTGTGGGGTTGTCTCTGTCAGTGGACAAATCCGGCTTTATTCTGTTTCCAGGTGTAGCAAGACGTAAAGCGCGGTTGAAGATAGACCTCGGTCACTCTTACATCCGTCAATTCAACCACACGCGTTTCCTGGGCATCATTATTGACTCCCGTCTACAGTGGCGAAAAGCTGTAGACGCGATTTTTTCATCTATATCTGCTCGTCTCAATGTGATCCGTAGAATTGCACGTGAGCAATGGGGAAACCATCCTTCTTCAATGGTCAAACTTCATGAAGCGCTGGTGTTCAGCCGCATAATGTATCAATTACCTTTAATTTCCCCCTCGGCATCACAACTTGAACGTCTCGAAGTTGTCCACAGAAATGGCCCAAGAAGAGCCATTGGAGTTCCCCAGGCGGCTGCGAATAAGGCAGTACTTCATGAGTCCCTATCGAAACCTCTTAGCCTTATCGCTTCTCAGAGACTACTAATGCATCTTGACCGCTTAGGAGAGACGGTAGTTGGGCGATCCCTTCTCCAGCGGCTCTGCAAGAGATATGTGTCGAAGGCTTACTTGGCACTCAATACTCTTAGTTCTTTAGCCATTAATGTCCGGAGGCAAAGGAAACGATTGAAACCCCCCTGGTCTTTTCCGACCCTCGACTGTAAGGTCACAATTCCCCATGTGAGCGCAAAGCGCAGCTCTCCTTTGGCAGCAACGCGTTCGCTTGTACTGGAAGACTTGGAAACAGAGTATGCCTGCCATCTTCAAATTTTCACGGATTGTTCTGTGGACAATGTCAAACAAGCTAGCGCAGCGGCTTTTTACATTCCTTCTTTGGACTGAGTGGTCCGTACGCTGTACTGCTGTCGTATCCTCCGCAACGGCTGAAAGTGTTGCTATTAAGGCGGCTTCACGGAAGTTAGGGTCTTGTCCGGCTCAACCTGTTGTCATCCTAACTGATTCAAAATCTGCCCTTCAGAGGTTAGAGCGCGGATTCCCAACTGACGCCTTGTCTATAAGCTGTCTGCGCTTGGTGCAGAATCTGAACAGCAGAAGCTTTACTCTACATTTCCAATGGGTGCCCTCTCACATAGGAGTCAATGGTAATGAGGTGGCAGACAGTCTCGCCCATAAAGCTCTCTCAAGGATTCCATAAAAAAAAATACCTCAAGATGGAAAAAGTCTCTGCAGGAAAACGGTGCTCGATCACTTCAGTACCCTGTGGAGTGCGTCCCACAAGCCATGTGTGACCAAGGGACTGAGAAGATCTCAGGCGACCCTTCTACATCGAATTCGCACGGCCTCTGCTCGCACTCCTGCATGGATGCATAAGACCGGCACAGCATCGTCTCCGCTCTGCTCTTTATGTGGTGTGTGCGGGAATATCGAACGTTATATTATGCACTGCCCAGAGTACAACGCGGAAAGGCATGTGATGTTCGCTTCCTTCAAGAAGACAGGAACTCGTCACAGTACAGTGCAGGACATTGTCTACCAGAGTGGAAACCAGACATGCAGAAGGGAGGCTGCACGCCTTCTTTTAACATTTCTGCAGAACACGGATCTTGTCTCTAAATGGTGACAGCAGGAACGGACTATGGCCTACTGTGATTGAATGTGTGCGTAGATGGTGTCTTCCGGAGTGGACTACGTTATACTGTGAGTGAATGTGAGTATGTATTGTGGCTCTACAATGGCCTGTGTTATACTGTGACTGAATATGTGCATAGATGGTGACTTCTGGAGTGGACTGTCATGTGGATTGTGTGGATTGATTCTGTGCATAGATGGTGACTGCGGGAGAGAATGCGTACTATTATCAGAGACTGTGCGCATAGCGGGGTAGATGCGGCATTGTTAATACAGAAGGGGCGCTGCGGGGGAGCAATTTCTGGCAGATAAAGCAAGGCTAACCACACCTGTAGCATTCAACACCTCAACTAAACTCAACTACAGTTTTTCTCAAAAGTTTAGAGCCCGAGGTAGGGAGGTTGGGTTGGGAGGAGGGGGGTTAGAGGCGTCTTTAAGCCATCCGGTAGGGATTGAGCAGCATCTGTGGAAGTCGTTGCCGTTACTGTCGTTACCAAACTGCCATTGCGACTGTCGGATGCACTTTGCTCATTATGGCAACTATATCTTACATGATTTATTTCTTCCTAAAATGCTAGCAAATAAGTCAACAGTTACTGTAAGCGCAGAATGCACAGGCAGTGGAAGCAAAAATTTGAACCGCTAAGAGCAGCTATATCGCCACTTTTTGTTGTTGTACTCTTTTTTTGTTTTTAGACAAATACGAGGGCGAGTCAGATGACAGTTAGCCAACCCACCTCGCGCAATACCGGTTCGGCCCATTATCTGCGGGGCATGTGGGTAGCACACAGGCATCTCTCATATACGAAATTGGCACTCAGGTGTGAGGATCAATGTTCATTAATGCTCACATAAACAGGGTTGAACATGGTTGTGCGACATAATGGACACTCCAAAACTTGAGCAGCCCGGTGTCGTAACATTTTTGACAGCTGAAGGTGTTTCCCGCCGTGGGGCTGCCGTGTATGGTGAACATTGCATTTCCTTGGTTCAAACGGCTCAAAAAAGAACGTGAAAGTTTCAAAGACAATCCAAGACCGCGAAATCACCCCGACAAAATTTAAAAGGTTGATGAGCTGATGAGCCGTCGTTTCCGCCGGAGAGGTTAATAATAATAATAATAATAATAATAATAATAATAATAATAATAATAATAATAATAATAATATATAATAATATTAATAATAATAATAATAATAATATTAATAAAATAATCGGTTTTTGGGAAAGGAAATGGCGCAGTATCTCTCTCATATATCGTTGGACACCAGAACCGCGCCGTAAGGGAAGGGATAAAGGAGGGAGTGAAAGAAGAAAAGAAAAAAGGGGTGCCGTAGTGGAGGGCTCCGGAATACTTTCGACCACCTGTGGATCTTTAACGTGCACTGACATCGCACAGCACAAGGGCACCTTAGCGTTTTGCCTCCATAAAAACGCAGTCGTCGCGGTCAGGTTCGAACCCGGGAACTCCGGATCAGTAGCCGTGCGCCCTAACCACTGAGCCACTGCGCCGGAGAGGTTCTGTTCACTTTTTTATTTCGATCGTTAGGGACCATTACTGCTCGAATTTTGTAAACCTGGAGAGACTACCAATTTTTCCGATATTGTGAAAAGCGGGATCGGCTGCATGTCGCAATCAAGAACAAAGGATTGACGAATGAGGTCATCTTACTTACTCCTCGACAATGCCCGTCCCCATGTCGCTGATGTGGCTACCGCTAAACTGGAAAAGTCAAGTGGAAAAAGCGGCAACATCCGCCATACGGACCAGACCTGTCGCCTTGCGACTTCCACATTTTCGGGCACTTGAAAAAAACAGCTCAAAGGAACCAGATTCACGCCTGACAATGACGTGAAAGACTCAGTTACAGACTTTTTGAACCAGCAACCAAATGAATTATATGAGACGGGAATCACGTGACTCGTAAGTCTCTGGGACAAAATATCTAAATGCTCATCGAGACTACTTCTAAGTACCCCGTTCACATATATTCGCATTTCCTGACTTTTATGACTCCCTTGCCCTCGTATTTGTAGCTCGTAAATAAAATGATTATTCTGCACAAGCCATCGCTTTTTTTTAAGCGAAAGCTCCACTACGCTACCTCGTAACGATTTCGTATTGCTTGTGGTTTTGGCCTTCAAGTGAGCCAGAGGTCAAACCTCTAATGGCGCGGTTCAGGTCTCCATCGAATCAATCCTCAATTTTCTTCGAAAGCAAAGGAAAGGCGAACAACTGGCCCCCTGGGACGGTTGACACCTCAGTCACGCTTTAAGCTACGTGCCGGTAGTGACAGATGTGCGCTGTATGCGTCGGCATTCACAACGTTGTAGCAGAAACGCGGCACTGAACCGTCGGCGTTGTTTGTTCTTTGGCGTTAGCCTTGACAACACTCTAGACTTCGATGATTTTGAGGAAAGGAAGGCGCATGCATAACTGCCTCCCTGGGGCAGTAGATGCCTCAATCGCGCTTTGAGTTACGTGGCGGTGGGGAGACAGAAATATCGGCTGCATGCATTCGCGCTGAGAACGCTGCCGCGGTGGCTCAATGATTAGGACGCGCGGCTACTGATCTGGTGTACCCGGGCTCGAGCCCGACCGCGGAGGCAGCGTTTCGATTGAGACGAAACGCAAAAGGTGCCCGTGTGCTGTGCGATGTCAGGGAACGTTAAAGATCCCAAAGGTGGTCGAAATTATTCCGGAGCCCTCCATTACAGCACCTATTTTTCCTTTCTTCTTTCACTCCCTCCTTTATTCCTTCCCTTACGGCGCGGTCCATGTATCCGCTGACATGTGATAGACACACTGCATCATTTCTTTTTCTCAAAAAACAATTTTCAATGCCGAAAGAAATTCGTCCCCCACGTGACCAAAAAGAAAAAAAAGAAGCCGAGCGTGCAGGGCGCGTGTCGCTTGTGATTCGCGTGACCCATCGTCACGTGACCTTTCCGGCGGGTATATAAGGAGGCGGTATGTGGTCCTGCAACCCGTAACACGTGAAGAAGAAGAAGAAGAAGCGTTGAGGCTGGGCCCAAGCCTGGCCACTTCGCCGCTATACATCAAAAACTAGAAGAAAGGTCCAAGCGGATTTGTGGCTACACTGACCCCAGTCTTAACACTTCGTCGATGTTTGTCCCAAGGTTATGTCTTACAAGTAGTGCTCCAGGAGTGGCGTAGAAAGACCAATTGCGCATATCTCGATATGCTGACAAAGAGTGCAAAACTAAAATCAAATTTAAAAGCAGTGAAACAAATACGGTACATTAAGGCGTATGTTGCAGCATGATAACGACTACTATTCCCCTTCAAATCGTTAATGCGTTCCCTTCCTGGAATCATGCATGTCCAGCATAGCACGTAAACTCTTACCGTTGTAAAACACCCATATGATGAACTTTGAGGTTATGTTTACTTTTATTTGGCTCCATCTTTGTCCCTTTGGCTCGCTTCTTTTGCTGTCTTATTTTGTGATTAGCAAAATTTCAAGTGACTAAATAGCGAGGCGCGTTTTCGAAGAATGCGCAGAGGATAATGAGGAAATAGGCTGCTTGATACTTCGTTGCAGTTTTCTTTCACTGCTTCCCTCTGTCATCGAAGTCGCTATACATGTTGGCAGAATTTACTTACAGATGCATTAAAAAATTTATTCGTGCTGCAAGATTACCGATAGCGCTGCATAATCACAAGGCCAGAGGATCTGCAAGATATGACCGCAGAAATCGACAGTCACGAAAAGCAAGAGCTGAAGAACATTGAGGGGCTCTATACTTGGTGGGCGTAAAGTTTTTCTGAAAAGTTTAGAGCCCGGGGAAGGGAGGTTGTGTTGGGGGGAGGGGGTTAGAGGTGTCTTTAAGCCATCCAGTAGGGATTGAGCAGCGTCCGTGGATGTTGTTGCCTTTACTGTCGTTTCCAATCTGCCATTGCGAGTGTCGCATGCACTTTGCTCATTATGGCAACTACGTCTTAATTGATTTATTTCTTCCTAAAATGCTAGCACAAAAGTCGAGTTACTGTAAGCGCTGAATGCCCAGGCAGTGGAAGCAAAAAGTCGAACCGCTAATAGCAGCTATATCGGCACGTTTTGTTGTACTCTTTTTTTGTTTTTAGACAAATACGGGGGCGAGTCAGATGACAGTTTGCCAACCCACCTCGCGCAATACCGGTTCGGCCCATTATCTGCGGGGCATATGGGTAGCACATAGGCGTCTCTAATTTACGAAACTGACACTCAGGTGTGAGGATTAATGTTCATTAATGCTCACATACACAGGGTTGAACACGGTCGTGCAACATAATGGGCACTCCAAAAGTTGAGCAGCGTGGTGTCGTGACATTTTTGACAGCTGAAGGTGTTTCCCGCCTTGGGGCTGCCGTGTACGGTGAACATTGCATTTCATTGGTTCAAACAATTAAAAAAAGAATGTGAAATGTGCAAAGACAATATAAGACCGTGCAATCACCTCCGACACAATTGCAAAGGTTGACGAGCTGATGAGCCGTCGTTTTTGCCGGAGAGGTTAATAATAATAATAATTGGTTTTTGGGGAATGGAAATGGCGCAGTATCTGTCTCATATATATTTGGAAACCTGAACCGCGCCTTAAGAGAAGGGATAAAGCAGGGAGTGAAAGAAGAAAGGAAGAAAGAGGTGCCGTAGTGGAGGGCTCCGGAATAATTTAGACCCTCTGGGGATCTTTTACGTGCACTGACATCGCAGAGCACACGGGCGCCTTAGCATTTTGCCGCCATAAAAACGCAGCCGCCGCGGTCAGGTTCGAACGCGGGAGCTCCGGATCAGTAGTCGGAGTTCCCGGGTTCGAACCCGACCGCGGCGGCTCGAAAAAGGAAAAACGCTAAGGCGCCCGTGTGCTGTGCGATGTCAGTGCACGTTAAAGATCCCCAGGTGGTCGAAATTATTCCGGAGCCCTCCACTACGGCACCTCCTTCTTCCTTTCTTCTTTCACTCCCTCCCTTATCCCTTCCCTAACGGCGCGGTTCAGGTGTCTAACGATATATGAGACAGATACTGCGCCATTTCCTTTCCCCAAAAAACCAATTATTATTATTCAATCTTTTTTCGACAGCGGTTCCGGACGACGTGGGTGCAATATTGCTTGAGGTAGCTCGAGAAGGGCACTAACAAACCGCCCAGGGACTTGGCTACCGGTGTGTGCGCTTTTATTCCTTGTGCTTTTAAATTTCTTGGGCCGCAAGAAGGTGGGCCAAAATCCGTACTGAAAATGACAGCAATGCCGAAAGAAGTTAGGGCGCTCGGCTATGAATGGATGAATGAACTTTATTCCCGTCATCATGGGGCCCCACGGTAGGGGCGCAGCAATTTGGAGGGGGTGCCTCCCGGCCGGCTCTCAGCACCGGAGACCGCGGAGAGAGTTGTAGTAAGCTGTCGCCGCCTGACGGATGAGGAGTCTTTGTTGATCCGGCTCGTGGCTCTGGATCAGCTCTTCCCAGGTGGCAAGGTCTAGGATGCTTTGTGATTTAACCCCAGGGGAATCCTGACACTCCCAAATTAAGTGATTTTGCGAAGTCTTTCTGTGGTAGTTACTGTAGAGCTCAGGCTCCCCAGTGTCTTGATCGTGTAGTATAGAGTATGGAAAGAATCTGTTGACCTGAAGCCCCCTTCAGGCTCTGCACTCCTTTGGAGTAAGTGACCTATCCGGAAGTCAGAGTGTTTTCCTATCCAGTCTTGGTGTTTCGTATTTCTTTATACGTTGTGAGAGAGTCTTTATTCCCACTGAGGGGCACTTCGAGAGCAGCTAGGATGTATAATTCTCGAGCAAAGCTGTGAGCAGCCTCATTCTCCGGAATGCCCTCATGAGGAGGAACCCATATGAGGGAGACCTCTCTGCTTGAGGGGTATCTTCTCAGTAATTTGGCGGCTTGACTGGAGACCACCCCCTTGAGTCTATTCAATATGAGTTTATCCATAACCTAATATGAGTATATCCAAAACTTGGGCCATTCTCAAGTATATGATTAATCCAACCAAATCCAAGAGGGAGATCAGGCTAAATCAAACCAAAATCAAGCATAATTTTGAAGGGAGTAATGAGGGCCTGCTAGATAAGATTCGTAAAACCTATGTTTGTCAAGACCCAGGCTCTCTACCACCGGAATATGAAGGCGGGGAAAATAGAAGCATTGATTCTTCGTTCGAGGTTGCAGAGGTGTGGGCAGCGTTACATGACCTGAAAAAGAAATCGGCTCCAGGTCCTGACGGCGTCACCAACACCATTCTGAAGAACTTGGATGATAATTCGATCTCTTTTCTAACTGACCTAATGAACAAGATTTGGGACGGGAAGGACTTACTGGAGAAATGGAAAGTCTCTAAATTAGTACTTATCCCTAAGCCAGGCAAAAGTCCTGATCTAGGCACCATGCGACCCATCTCTCTGACGTCTTGCTTGGGCAAGCTCATGTAAATGGTGGCGCAGACAAGAGTCTCACGCTACATGGAGAGCGAGGGACTCTGGCCTGTTGAAATGGTAGGTTATAGACCGCGTCTTAGCGCACAGGACGTTATGTTAAGGCTTAAACATGATATACTTGATGATCCCGACGGAACTAAAGGGGGCAGGGCAATCTTGGGGCTGGATCTTACAAAAGCATTCGACAATGTGGAGCATAGAGCGGTCCTTGAAGGCCTCAGCGAGGCCGGAGTAGGCGTCAAGTGCTTTAACTATGTCAAAAGATTCTTAAGCAATCGAAAGACCGCTATAAGCTTTGTAGGGCTCTCCTCAAAGCAGATTGGGCTCGGCAATAAGGGGACCCTTCAAGGTTCTGTCCTCTCTCCAATGCTCTTCAATTTCGCCTTGAGAGGACGGTCCCACAGGCTAAATAGAATTGAGGGGCTAAAGCACAGCATTTATGCCGATGATGTAACCATTTGGACAGCAGGGGGAACGAACGCTGACATCTCATACCTGCTGCAGGCAGCGGCAGAGGTAGTTGAAAACTATGCTCTGGAGAGAGGCCTTTCCTGCTGCCCTCAAAAATCTGAGATCTTCTCGCTTAATACCAAAGACCAGATGGAGAAAGACTGGCTTCCCTCACCTATACGGCCCGATAGAGGTTGTTGTTGCGGGTAGGTTAGTACCTAGGGTTGACGCGATAAGAGTCCTAGGATACTTTCTCCAGACAAACGGATGTAACAGAACCACTATCAAGAAGCTTAGCACCTATGTCGCCCAAGTTATAGGCATCTTTAGGCGGATCTCCCTCAGGAACAAAGGCCTCCGAGAGCACAGTCTCCTCATATCAGTACAAGCATTCATACTGAGCAGGATTGCATACGCGACTCCATTTCTGAATCTTAGCCGTAAAGAGGAGAAGAAAATAGACAAATTAATACGAAATTAATACAAAAGAGCTCTCGACATCCCACCTAACTCCTCAACAGAGAAACTGCTTAGTATGGGAGTCCACAATACCTGTGCGGAGATCACCAGGGCAATAAGAGAAGCACAAATTTGGAGGCTTAGCTCCTCAATAACAGGCAGGCAGATCCTCAATGACCTAGGGGAAGGAGTGGAAACTCCGTATACTGGAGAGCTAATCCCCTTAGACATACGGAAGCATCTCAAAATTGCCAATATACCTAAGAACGTGCACCAGGAGCATGACAAAGTGAGGAGAAGACATAGAGCTCGAACAATAATGAACAATCTTGCCCGGGACCCGCCGGGAGCTCGGCTACTGATCCGGAGTACCAGACCGCGGCGGCAGCGTTTCGATGTAGTAATACTAAGGTGGTGGTGGTAGTGGTTTCATTAAAAATAATAGTAAAAAGGAAGGAAAAGATTTTTGCTAGCCCCGGCATCTGCCATCAGTAATAATAATAATAATTCGTTTTTCGGGAAAGAAAATGGCGCAGTATCTGTCTCATATATCGTTTGACACCTGAACCGCCCCGTGAGGGAAGGGATAATGTAGAGAGACTTAAAGAAGAAAGCAAGAGGTGACGTAGTGGAGGGCTCCGGAACAATTTCGACCACCTAGGGATCTTTAACGTGCACTGACATCACGTAGCTCACGGGCGCCTTGGCGATGTCAGTGCACGTTAATGATCCCCAGGTGGTCGAAATTATTCCGGAGCCCTCCACTACAGCACCTCATTCTTCCTTTTTATTTCACTCCCTCTTTTATCCTTCCCTTACTGCGCGTTTGATGTGTTCGCGGATATGTGATAGAGACGCTGCACCATTTCCTTTCCACAAAAACCTATTATTTTCAATGCCTAAAGAAATTTGTCCCCCACATGGTGGTGGTGGTAGTGGTTTTATTAAAAATAATAGTAAAAAGGAAGGAAAAGATTTTTGCTAGCCCCGGCATCTGCCATCGATACTGAAGCACCTGAGCTGAGGCAGCGGAAATAAAGGACAGCAGGCAGAATGGAGAAATGAAATGAAAGAGGTGAGGGGACAGGAATAGAGGACAGGGGGAGAAGTAATATGTACAAACTATTTACACAATAAGTAATGTGTCCAGGTTGTGCGCGTGATTAGTTCATTTAAGAGGAATTAAATCACACACGCGCACAGCACTGTGTAGGTTACAACTGGAGTGGGGCGTCCAGTTATTAATCGTTCAAGGTAGAACTCGCGGAGCGTTCGGTCACTGCGTGTAACTACCTGACGGAGAACAGACGGGACGTCAAGCCCGTGTGTTCGAGGAATGCACAGAGGCCCACCAAAGTTCGCTCACGAGTGCGCGCACTGCCCTGCGGCCACAATAGCGTCTTGATGGAGTCTGGTAGTATGCCCTGCGCCCTATAGGCCGCGAGCATATCGCGACGAGCATCGGCGAACGCGGAGCAGCGAAGGAGCAGATGTTCTAGTGTTTCCACTGCACCGCATCCGTCACACACATCACTCATCGCGATTCCGTGCCGCACCCGTCGTTCCCCGGGCCACACGCAGCCAATGCGCGCGCGGAGGATCATTGCACGTTGCTACCATGTAAGTGCGCGACAGCCGGTGACACTGTCGATGCGCTCACCTCCCGCGATGCGTGGGTCGGGGTGCTGCTTTCGGAGATGGTCGTGAATGGCCGCACGCACGTCCTCCAGCGCAAGGGGCAGATCGCTGGCAGGTAGTTGGTGTGCAGCGGTCGCGAGGTCGTCAGCTTCTTCGTTGCCGGCGATGCCGCAGTGACCGGGCACCCACTGTGCACGCACGGCACAACCTCTCTGCGCGAGGCGCTCGATGCGCGAGCGAATTTCCCGCACTAGTGGGGTACCGCGGCCGTTAGATTGCAGGCGGCTGAGGGCGGCGCGGGAGTCGCACAGCAGAGCACTCCTGGGCGGCGGAGGGCCGAGGGTGAGCAGCAGGTCCAGCCCGAGCCGGATCCCCATCAACTCCGCCGTGGTGGAGGAGCCCAGGAAGGTTGCGTGTTGCTGGCTGTGCAGTCGCAGGGCGGGGATGGTGGCCGCCGCAGCAAGGTAGCAGCTGTCGCGGGCCACTGAGCCGTCGGTGTACACGAGGAGATGGTCCTGGAGCTCCTCGTGTATGACGGCTCTGGCCAGCTGCTGCACAGCGCAGAGGGGTGTGCTCCGCTTTCCCGCGATGCCGACGATCTCTCGCTGTACCTCCGAGGCAGCAGGCCAGGGCGCGCAGGAGCCGTAGGGGGGTGGGCCTTGGGTCAATTGCTCATACTCGAGCAGCGCCGCGCCCATTCGTGAGCGCGGGTGCGAGCGCATACGCTGCAGCAGCGAGCCGCCGTCCGGTGCGCGGTGAAGCCGGTCGATGTGATTCAGTGCCCTGCGCGCTGCTTGGAGCTCAAGGGGCCACGCTCCTGCCTCGGCCAACGTTGCGGCGCACTGCGAGTTTTTGGGCAGGCCTAGGCACACGCGCAGGGACTTGCGGTGCTGAAGCTCGAGCTTCTTCCAGCACGGCTTGCGCACCGTGACGAGCGGCAGCGCATAAAGCACCGCCCCCAAAGCTGCGGCATTGTATAGACGCAGCGCGGCTTGCAGGGAGATGCCCTGGCCTCCAGCGGTGAGCTTGTGCACGGCGGCGGTGATCCTCTTCATCTGCAGACAGGCCTTGGTCGCCGCGTGGCGGAAGGAAAGGCGCCAGTCGATGTCCAGGCCAAGGTACCGCACCGATTTACGCCAAGGAATCGGAGTCCCGTCCAGTGACAGTGGCGCAAGGTGCGCGCGCGAGCGCGAAACGCAGGCCATGGCCACCGATTTGTCCGCGCTCAGTGACAGACCAAGGCCGCGCAATCTGGCATCGATTGCGGTCAGGGCTCCCTGAAGGCACCCCCGCACGCGGAACGCCTCGCCCGGTGGTCCCCGGCACCACAGAGCTATGTCGTCTGCATATATGGACATGTACACATGGTGTCGCCCGCTCGTGGGGAGGGAGGCCGGCACCACCGACATGGCCACATTAAACAGAAATGGTGATAGGACAGAGCCCTGCGGCACGCCCATGTCGACCGGGCGAGGCTTGGAGAGCTTACCCCCTACTCGTACGCGCATGGTGCGCCCGCTCAGGAAGCCATGAACGTATCGCAAAAGGCGCCCGCTCACACCGGCCCCCTCAAGCACCGCGAGAATTGGTGCGCGGTGAACGTTGTCAAAAGCGCCCGAGACGTCCAGCAGCAGCAGCAGCGCAACCTGGCCTGCTGCCCTGGCATGCTCCAGCGCTGTAACAACGTCCGATATAGAATCAGCCGTGCACCGCATCCCACGGAAACCCGTCTGCCGCTCGTCAAACAAATCAGCCTCCGCAGCCCGCTCGTTCAGACGCTGCAACGCCATATGCTCCATGAGCTTACCTGCCGCCGATGTTAATGCCACTGGCCGGTATCCGCTCAGCTCCGTAGGTGGGCGCCCTGCCTTTCGGATGGGACAAACGACCGCGGTTCGCCAATCCTCCGGAAGCTCCCCGCGTTCCCACACCAGGTTGATCTGCTGCAGGAGGATCTGTCGTTGCTGCGCATCCAGGTTTCGCAGCATTTGGTATGTCACCCCGTCCGGTCTGGGCGCCGAGCGCCGGCGGCAGCGCTGCAGCGCATTGTTCAATTCCGCCGCGGTGAACGGCGCATCACATGGACCTTCCGAGGCGACGGGCGAGGGACTGGCGTCGCTTCTGGGGCTCTCAGGAGCAGCTATGTTAGCGGCGTTTGCGGGGCTGGGCGGCGCGAACCGATCGGCAAACCGCTCTGCCAATTCTACA